>PVJX010031783.1:0-20958 GCA_004027295.1 Dolichotis patagonum
AGTAGTTTTCACTGTTTCTTCTCAATGAGAAAATTAGCATATTATCTTGTTTTTTTAAGACAGCAATGTTTAGACATGGCTTTACTTGGAGACTGTATGCTTCTCTTTGGTACATGCATTGTGTGGAGTAATTTAACCTGTAATATGTCCAAGTGGCAACTCTATACCTTTCAGATCAAAATAAAATATTTTAAATGAAATGGTGGTTAAATAACACAATTACTTTTAAATTCATAAGTTGGGTCCTCCTGGGAGGCTCTTTCTATTGACTTTTGAGTAGTGTTTTCTGATGTAGAAAGATCTAATGTGTGCTTATCCTTAGATTCACATCTGGCTTAAAAATGATGATGACGACGATGATGATGATGGCATCAGAAATGACAAGTGCTCCCACATTCCTTATCCTGTGCTGAGTGTTTTTAAGAGGAAGTTCCTCTATGTTTGGGTTTTTGCTGTAAAAGAGATCTATAACCTATTTTGGTCAGCTGCCTTGTCAGTTTTACACACACACACACACACACACACACACACACAAAGAGACAAGTGAGCTCCCTGCACTTCATTCATGTCAGAACTCAACAGCTTGAGTAGCACAAATATTCTGCAGTCACTCATGAAAAGAAATTTTTAATAATAAATATCTAACAATTAATGGGCTGGTAGCTGCAATTGTCTGCAGGGCATAATATCTAATTTCCTTGCAATGTCTCATATCCTTACTTTTCACGCTGCAACAGTCTATCATTAAAACTAAATGCAGGTTTCTATCACTTTTATTTATTTTTCAAATCAACTTATAAATCAGTGCCAGGCCTTGTTACAGATGAGTTCCAATAAATTATCGACTGTGGACAAATTCTGAATGTTAAACACTTCCTCCGTCTTCCTCCCACCCTGGGTCTCTGTCTGTCTTCTCTCTATTGTTTTTCCTCTCTTCTGCTCCCAGAGACAGTTCCTCTCCACAGCCCTCCAGGCCTGCATAGCTCACCACCAGTACTCCAGTACAAGTAACAGAGAGCCCCTAGTACTTAATTATGTTTTATTTAAATAATGCAAAAAGAAATTTATTTTTCAGAGGAAAATATCAATATAGGAGACAAGAGTCATTTCACAGTCATTCGGAAATTTACCTTTCTGAATTTCAAAAGTGAAAGCATACTTGTTACAGCCTTCTTTCCTCCCTCCCAGCAGCCTCAGTATGAAGAATGGAGGTCTATGTTTTCATGCGCACCAGCCTGTAAGGCCGCTCACCTATCTTATCCAACCTGCCTTGACTCTTCAAAGTAACCCTATTACACGCCATGACAAGTTGCTTCTCAGGCCCCCAGAAGAAGTCTGCAGCCTCAGTGCCTGATTTTCTGTTCCCACTGAAAATACAGGAAGTGAGAGACCCCTTAATTGTAAAACCAAGGGACAAAAATTCACAAGAGACATAGTTTTTCACCATACCCATGATGGTCAATTGCATATTTACACTCGGCCACACATTCAGAGAGCTTGGCTAGAATATTGATATCTTAGCTAGACACCAAGAAAAATGCTTTATGATTCTTAAGACAACAAAATCCTTTGATGAAAGCCATATAGACAGTTCTCTTTTATTGCATGGTAGAAACAACAGTACCCCCTCCCACCTCATCCACAGGAAATGTATCCCACTATCTGCAGAGCTTGCCTGAAGTTGTGGATAGTACTGTACCAAACCCTATATATGCATGCTTTTCGCCAGGCCTATAAACTTAAGATAAAGTTTGTTAATTAGATATAATAAGGGATTAACAATAAGTAATAATAGAACAATTATAATAAGGTACTATAATAAAATTTATATGAATGCTCTCTTTCTCAAAATATCTAAATTGTTTATTGCACCATAGTAATATTTCAGCACTGAAGCTAATTATGGGTAGTTGAAACTGCAGAAAGTAAAGCAAGGAATAAGAGATTAGGTAGTATCAAACATTTGACTTTATTATCTGTCTTTGCCGTCATTTTGATTCCTGGTCCATTGTAAAGCAGGTAAAACTATGAAGAGGTATATAAAAATTGGTCATTCAATAAAAGACAGATGATAGGATGTAGAGAAATAGATCTTTCTCAAATGGGAAAGAGATGGAGGGAAGGGAAGGGAAGAGAGAAGAGGTACAGGGGATGAAAAAAGAAATTAAGATACATCATATATATTGTTGTCACCGGCTTGCCAAGGAATAGGTTTAATACAGGACATATAATTTATAGGATTATTTTATAATATTCACTCAAAAAGTCAAGTGCAGAAGAATGCAAGAGATATGTCCATGTGTTAAAGACTTGAAGAATCCAGCCGAGACCCTGGATCCCACTGCAATGTCCCGCCCAAGTCCAGTCAAAGGCATAGAGCCCACGACAATGTCTCATACAAGTCCCTATCACATAGCTGCACTCAGAAGGCCCCGAGGCCAGTCATGGAACCTAGAAAGACGGCACCAGCAGGTGAAGGGTCTGTGCAGCAAGCCAGCAAGCTGAGGGTTCTGCACTAGAAACAGGAAGTGACACTCAAGGGAAAGGCCGAAGCTCTCTCAAGAAGAACAGCAGCCACCCTCAGTGACAGTGAGGACCTGAGCTCCTCAAAGGTAGAGAATAGACAAGTGTATATGAGGAAAACCAGCAGTGGCAAGCTTCTCCAGGAAATCAGCAGCACACAGTCGTCCCCTCCAGTTCTTTCAGGCTGCTGCCAACAATCCTCAGGTGGGTCTTCCACTCGAGACCTGGGCTGACTCAGTGCAGCTCAGTTCCCACTTAAATTGACCATTAATTAATCCACCCACATACATGTGCCAACTCCACACAAGGAAGGAAAACATTATGTGCTATATAGACATGTACTTGCTAGGGTAAACCAAGGCACAACTGAGACCACTGAGGCAGGCAAAGCTGTAGCAACTTGTAAGGACTTCATTGCAAACCAGGTGTGGCCTGGTGAAAGACAAAAAGACCTTTGAACCCAGAGCAAGGGGTGAGAGCATGTTTCATAGAGGAGTTTAGGTAGGGGAGGGGGATATAGGTGAGGGAGGGTAGAAACTTCTGAGTCTCTGAGGAGGGGGTCTAGGGCTAGATGATAGGGCGCTGTTGGGTACAGGGTGTGCTGGCAGGCACAGTATGTGTTTTGTGGTTGTTCATGGAATCTGCTTTGCAGATTGAGGTGTGTGGGGTACCTGCTAGCTGGTTAAGCTGCATGGGGACACTGCCAGCTTCCTGTTGAATGATGCATTCCCCCAGGTGTAAATAACAGCTGGTTGGGGTTCTAGTTTGGAGACCTGACAGTATTAAAACAATTAAGTAATTAAAAATAAAGAGGATGACTTATTTTTAAAAATAGTTCATTTGACAAATTCAGGAAAGCTCTAAAATCTCATCTGTTAAATCTGGATTTTGAGTAAGTTTCTGGAACGGATCTATAATGTTCTGTTTTCCAATGACTTCTTAATAGAGATCTAGGGCTGGAGATTTAGCTCAGCGTCATAAGCGTCTGCCTAGCAAGTGCTAGGTCGTGAGTTCGATCCCTGGTACCAAAAAAAAAAAAAAATAGAGATCTAGGGGGCTCTGGGTCTAGGGGACGTGCTGACAAGCTGGGGTCCGCCAAGTTCCCCTGAAAGGTTGGGACAAACTCCAGTGTTAGGGTAAAAGCATTGCCCTTGGAAGCTGCACCTGGAGGGAGCGTCCTGGACGGGAGCACCCTCCTCTGGCCTGCAGGTGCTGCCCAGGCCAGCACTGACTGTCATTCTCCAAGCTGCTCCTATGTCTTCTGGTTCCTTCCTAGTAACTTAGCATCTCAGCATTATCTGGTGTTCAGTGAAGGACTGGTGTATTTGACCAGGAAATAATAAGACAAAAAATGTGGAAAATGTAGCTAAGACTATAATAAGATGAAGAAAATGGGAGAAGCCCAAATACAATGCTTCCATCCCTTCAACCAGGGCTACCCTTTTACATGTAGTGTATCTAAAAACATACATCAAACATGCATCTGCCAGGAAATACGCCTGCTATGCAAATGAGCAAAACAAAATCCTTGGGTTCATCAAGACTAGAGGCTACAGTGAGGGAGAGGAGACCAGTCACAGATCAACCTGGCAAGGTTTTCACACAAGGCCAGTGTAGTGAAGGTGAGGGGAAGACAGATAAAAGAGGCAATAGTTCATCAAGGGAGTGAAACCAGACATCAGTTAATAGAGCACTTGGAGTTCAACCAATTGGCTCCAAGGGAGATGAGTCACTCAGCGGAAATCTCTCTCTCTCTTTCTCTCTCTCTCTTACACACACACACAATATGACATGTCTAAATTCAGTCTATCTCACCCCTGCACTTTATCCACACCCAAATTGTCCATTGGACACCTCTGTTTGGATGTACCATAAATACCTCAATATTAACCTAACCAAAATCTTCCCCAAACCTATTTCCTTTCCTCCATTGGGCTTATTCTGAACTCTTTTTTCAATGTCTCTTTCTCCTGTCCATCCATCAAGTCTCTCATATATTACTGTAAATGCTACTTCCTAGATAGTCTCCAATTCACCCATTTTCCTAATCCTAATCCTAGATGCTATTTACCTAGACTACAGAAACTGCTCATAACGAGTTGCTCTGAATTTCTTTTTGACTGTTCTCATCACCAGGTTATTTGCCATCCTGGGAAGAAATACTGTTTTCTATGATTTTGTGGAGCCTTCAAACTTTCGCATGGTTCACAAGGTCCTGAGTGACCAGATCTGTGCTTTTCCACCTGCTGTGACCTGAGAACCAGCTCTATTGAATTTTTGTTTGATTCTTTGACCTCATGGCCCTATATTGTTTCCAAGGCTGTTCAAGCTATTACCTCTGCCTGGAGCATTGAAACATTTCTCTCTGTCTGTCACATCTTTACATCTAGCCCTCTCAGTCCTCTGGTCTCAGCATAGACTGATTTCTACCATAAGTAGCCCTTGATTCTCCAGCTCCAGGTAAAGACTTTCTGTGGCATCTTTGGTACCCATACTTCTCGATACTGACATTGAATGCATGATTGTGTAATAAAATCATTACTGTCTCAATTCCTCACCAGATCTTGAGTTCTACTATCTCTATTCATTGTTGAATTCATAGTACTTGACCCACAGCATGTTCTTAGGTACATACTGTTGATGCTTCAAAGAGAGGAAGTGAGGGAGGAAAACATGAAAAAATAACCACTGAATAAGTTTTGGTGAACTGAAATATTATAGTAATGTATGGGGGTGGTAGAAAGGATGAGGGAAAGGAATGGAAAGATGGCTTATGGATAGATAACAGGGATGTCTTTGAAGTCATATAGAGCTATAACTGAAATGTGCAAAGATAAAATGTTACCTTTCAATGATACCTATAGTGCTGAAAAATTAATATGAAACCCACTACGGTGGCCAAATACACAACTGTTTGAGAACATTAGAACAAAATAAAGGAATAATCAAATTTAAATTTTGTGGTAATACTATAATTGAAGCTTAATTTCCTAGAATGGAAATATCAAAGTAAGAATAATTATGGAAGAAATGTGACTTGTTAGACTACAAATAGAACATTTGGCTTAGGAATAGGATCAGTGCATAATAAAAATAATAATTTCAACAAATTGAATTGAGAACTATGTGTCAGGTATTATACCAAGTTTCTTCATAACTATAACACTATGAGGTAGGTAGTGTCATATCTCCCATCTTATAATTAAAACCCTGTGTGTTAGAGGAGTCATAAATAGTGGAGCTACTCCTTGAACCCAGTGCTGTTGGTCCATAAAAGGACATAGGACTAATATCTTGGCTACTTTTCCCTTATTGCTGAGACAAAATACCAGATGCCCACAATGAAGGAAAGAAAGGTTTATTTAGCTCACAGTTTTTGGAGGTTTCGTTCCATACTTGACTGGCTGTTAGGCAGGGTGGCATGGCTAAGGGGCAACTGTTCATGGCAGCCACAAGTGACAAGAGCAAAAGAGGCAAAAGGGGAGGAGCACAGAGAGAAGACTTTCTGTCCCTTATATTGTATGCAGGACACACACACTTGGGAGTAGCACTCGTGATCCCAGCATTGGATCATGAGTCATTCACAAACTCTAGAAGCCCACCTCCATGACTACATGAGGCTTTAGGGGAACATCTAGACATAAACCATAACAATGAAGGAGAGGTAGAAATAAGACCATGTTGAAGGGGTGTTGTAGAAACTGAGAGAGAAATATGTCTTAGACTGTTTAAACTACTATAATAAAATAGTAGTGGCTGAGTGACTCTTAACAGATATTTATTTCTCACAGTCCTATTGGCTAAGAAGTCCAAGATCAAGGCACCTGAAGATTCAGTGTCTAGTGAGGGCTACTTTCTGATGCATGGCTGGCCATTTCTTACTGTGCCCTAATGGGACAGAAAGGACAAGGTAGGATATTGGGGGCTTTTTAATGAAGGCATTAATCTCATTCATGAGGGTGCCATCCACCCTAATTCTATCACTTTGGGGTTTAGATTTCAATATATGAATTTTGGATGCCCACAAGCCTACCCTCTACTGTAAGTAGCTAAGCAACTGACAATCCGTGGAGTCAGGTGCTAGAGACCATGGAAATGAAAACAAAGGACAGGTCACCAGACTTGAATGTTAGAAAGTCACTGGTGAGCTTTCAGAGCAATTTCAAATCAGAGAGGCAGAAGCCAGGAAAGGCACTAGAAGAAACCAGCAGATACAATGATGCATCAGACCACCAGCATCTGACAGTTAAAACAAACCTAGAATGCATTTAAAGACACAAACTAATTTGGAGAAAAACAAGTGGTTGCTTTTTTCCAACCCTGCTACCCCCTTAGAGCCTAGTCAGGAAACCAGAAAGATAACTACTTCTCACCTGCCTGTTCCTGTAAATGTGACTGTGTACACTGCTGTTGTTGGTCGGCAATTCCAGACACATGGCATCAGCACCAAGGGAATTCATGTCACCTAAGCAGACCCTGCCAGATAGCTGGGAAGGCCTGTGTGGAAGAAAACAGCAGGTGCCCAGAAAGACCAGCTGTCTGAACTTCCCATTTTGAGGTCACTCATATGATTAATGTCAACAACAAGGACTGAAGACAATGAACCCAGTTTACAGTATGTTTTGGAGAACCAGGTTGCATGTGTTAATGCTGTTCTCAGAAACCGAAAGCAATTGTGTTTCATTAACTAAGCTACTAGCATCATCTTCAAGTACAAGTAGGATGGAAAAAGTATGTATTTTTGAGTTTTATCAGCATAGAGATCTCATGGGTTTATTTCCAGGTGAATGGTTTCTGTAATAGGACCTAAAGTGCCTAACTGTAATATAGGATACATTTATTGAACTTTGTGCCACATGCCATTCTCTGCAATGTAGTCAGAAACATCTGCAAAGCTCTAGGGTTCTGCAGAAGCAAAACCAGGCAAACTCATATGGCTGGGCCATCTGCATCCACCACATCTGACAGAGAAGCCACCAGACACTTCTATGCAAGAACAATGTGGCCAGGGTAAAGGAGTCACAACATCCATTATTTCAGAAAGCTGCATTTGCCTATCTTGCTAAAAAAATATAATTTTTTCACCTTTTTTGCCATTTTGGTAGTTAAGCAAGTAAATTCTCATCTCATTTTGAATTTGCTCATCTAGGATTGAGAAGCTCAAATCTGATTAATCTGACATCTTGGGTGTGAAGGGTCTGAACCTGGAAATAAGTTTACATGCTGGTCTCTTAAAAATATAGAGGGACTCAGCTTTTACTTTGCTAAAATAGAGTTGCTGGAACTGGGAGAATTGTGAGGAGTAACTAACTCAATACTCTCACACAGGCTACATTAACTGATAGAAAAGAAAGTTACTAATTATGAAATGACAAGCTATCTGTTAGATAGCTTAAATTAAATGCAATGTGCAATGTCAGAAGATCTGATACCTGCCTTTTAATGTGTGACTTTTACTTGGGAAGAAAAAAGAAAGAGAAAAAGAAACATATCTTAAAACTCTCCAAATCCCTCCAGATCACTTCTAATGAAGTATAGCAGGACTAAAGACAACAACTGCAAAGATGTGCTAATAAAACATAAAAACTGGGGGAGAAAAAGTCATAAATTTTTAAGGTAAGGAGTTGGGGTGGGCAAACTACAAAAATAAATACCTATGAGCTTGTCATTACTGTTTTGTTTGTTTGGGAGGTATTATTAAGATGTTAAAATCAATGCTTAAACCTGTTATGGTTTGTGTTTGGATGCTCCCCCCAAGCCTCATACAGTCATGGGGACAGGCTTCTAGAATTAGCAACTTATTTATGGTACAGTGCTAGGATTATAGGTGTGAATGCTACACTTACCCTAGGGTGAGTGGTCTACATACAGTATAAAGTACAGAAACTACAGAGAGAGAGAACTAGGCCTTACCAGGAGGTGATCCCTGACTGGTAGCCATATCATTTTAATTATTTTATTGGGTTGGGTTTTATTCTTTTGTGTTGTTTGATTATGTTAAATTTGATGGCATGAGCAGCTATGTGAAAAATAGCAAGACATATTATGGTAGCCATTTTGGATTCACTATTGGTTTTTTAAAAATCTTTTATTGCATTCATTGTTTTATTTTTTCTATTCTATTCTATTCTATTCTATTCTATTCTATTCTGTTTGATTTTTACTATGTCTGAAGGTATCTGCAGCTATTCTGAAGACAACAAAATGTATTATGGCAACTTTCATAAGATTTTGAAGTCCTGTATCACTTATACTGGTTTATTTTGATTGGTTTTATTCTGTTTTATTTTCCTTAGTTTTATCCTCTTAGAAAAGAAATATATATATATATATATATTAGAGAAAGAATCTTCTCTCATGCTTCTCTGTTTTGCCTTTGTTGCTTTTTCTGTCTTCTACCACCATGAACTGTTGCTCTCTGCCATGAGCATGCCTTATACCCAGAAGATTATAGACTGAAATCTCCACAAACCATAAATGAACCTTTCCCTCTTTAATTTTGGGAATTGGATATTTTGTCTCAGCAATGAGAGAAAATTAACCCAGATATAATGGCACCAGAGAAGTGGAGTCATTGCTGTGACTATACCTGACCACTTAAACAAGAGCCTTTGGGAATGGCTTGTGGGAAGAGTTTGGAAAGGTTCAGAGACATTGCCTGAAAGAATAGAGCTGAAACATTTTAGGCAGTTCCATACGACAGATTCTAGTCAGAGCTCAGTAGACCAGAAAACTGATAGAAATCCTGCCAGTACAGACAAGGCTTGGGAGGTTTCTGCTCAGAAAAAGGACTGCATTGGTTGCTGGGGTCCAGATAATGTGTGCTGTGGTGTGGCATAAAGTTTGTCTGCTCATGTCCAGAGACTAAGGATGGAAGACTAATTAAACTGAAAGAAAAAATTTCAAGGCAGTCAAATGTTGAAGCAGTAGCATGGCTATTGTTGGGGTCTTTTAGCCAGATCTATACTGACAGTTAAGATTTAAAATGCTGTGAGTTTGACCAGAAAGGAAGCCCCAGTAAAGCTGTGGACCACAAAGACAGAGCTGAGGAGATTTCAATTCCTGAGAAGGAACAGAAGAATAGAAAAGATGATGTGAGGGCATCACAAGAAGCAGCAAATAACCACCCCTTGCAGTCTCAAAACTTTGAAAGTGGAACAATTTGCTTTGAGGAGAAAGTTCCAGTGCACCATGTTCCAGAATGGTGACAGCCATACTATGTTCCAAAATGGCAGCAGCTGCACCAGGTTCCAGACTGGTAGAGAATTTCTTCCTCAGAATGAGGTTCAGAGTGCTCAGTGAACCAGGCATTAGAGCCCTACAGCCACGAGAAAAGAAAGCTTGGCTACTGCTCCAGCTGGCAGCAGACCTTGACATCATCTACATGGCACTGGTTTTAAGCGTATGCAGAATGCAAGAGTTCTGAGGTTAAGGCAGCTTCCACCTAGATATCAGAAGGCCTCAGAGGCCAGGCAGTGTGCCCCTGAGAAGGCAGTGTGTAAAACGTGAGTGTGAAGCCAAAGGTGCCATGGGGACCCCAGAAGTTTGGACAAACCAGGAACATGGATCATCCGGGGAAACTTTCAAAGAGAGAGCAGTGTGCACAAGAGAGAAGCCATGAGAGCTACAACCACTGGAAGTGCCACAGGAATAGAATCATATAATTTGGGGACAGAGGTTTAGCTCAGCGGCATAAGTGCCTGCTTGGCAAACACGAGGTCATGAGTTCGATCCCCAGGACCAAAAAGAAAAAAAAAAGAATCACATAATTCCTTTGGCACAGGTTGCTTCAGATGTTCCAACATCAAACTGCAGGATTTTGCCCTGCTGGATTTTGGACTGGCTTTGGCCTCAATCCTTTGTATCTCCCTGTTTGTACCTTTGGAATGATAATTTTTATCTTGTGCCATTGAATGTTGGAAGTGTTTACTTTTTCATTTGTACAGATCTCACAGCTAAGAGTTAGCCTTAGATCTCAGAAGTGACTTAGGACTTAGAATTTTCAGCAATGCTAAAACAGTTAGGACTTTGGCAACTTTTGGAGATGGACTTTTTGCATAAAGGATATGGATGAGTTGTTGGATAGCCAGGGGTGGAATGTCATGGTTTGTCTCTTGATATCCCCCAAAAACCTTATACAGTCAGGGGCAGGATTCTAGAATTTGTGATTGATTCATAGTCTGATGCTGGCTTTATGGGTATGAGTGCTACAGCCACCCTAAGGTGAGTGGCCTACATAAAACATAAGAGAAAGAAAGAGCCTTATTTCCATGCTTCTCCCCTTTTTCTCTTGTTGCTTTTGCTGTCTTCTGCGCCATGAACTGTTATCCCTCTGCCATACCCCACCCTACCTTGGAGCCAACTGAGTATGGACAGAAACCTCCACAAATTGTGAGCTAAATAAACCTTTCCTTCCTAAATTTTAGATGTCAGGTATTTTGTCCCAACAATGAGAGAAAAGTAGCCAACACAAACCCAATGATTAATTTGAACATCAACAACATTCAATAACGGTCTTAACATTTTTTGAGTACCTCCTATGTGCCATATTCTGCCATATACAATCTATGTCCTTATGGAGCAGAGTATCAATCAAGTTGACATTATGTAACAAGCAATGGCAATGTGTTAAGCACAGGAACCTTCAGTCTAACACAGGAGACTGACAGTCACTTCACAATTACATAACTCACAATTAAATTGTGCTTGTGTTTAATGTCATGTAGGAGGACTGGAGTGGACAATGGAAGTGCAAAATGGGGAGAATTAACTTTTCTGCAGGTGTAGTAAGGCCGATGAAGGATCATTTAATTTGAAACCCAAAGTAATAGTAGCTAGGATGGTCACTTCTAAACAAGTAGAAGATGGGACAGTGATTACAGTGGGAGGTAGAGTGGCAGCAGGTGATGCAGGCCTGTCTCATGATGTCTTCTCAACCATGGGAAGGACTTTGGATACTGGGTAAAAGGGGTGGGGTTTTCAAGACAAGAGCACTTAATCTTTAGATGTTCCTACAAGATCATCTAGTTACTAAGTGGAAGGTGGGGCCCTGGTAATTTATGGAGATGCACTGAGCTTTCTCGTTGGATGAAGTGAGAGACAGTGTAGGCAGTGGCAGTTGATAGAAGCAGACAGGTTCAGAAAGTATTGTGTGGGTAGAATTAGCAAACATTGGTGATTGATAGGTTGGGGAAGGATGGAGAAGAACGCAGCATTTGACAGCTGGAATTCTCGAATGAGCATAGGAGTAGATGCTTGCTGTAGTTTCTCCCCTCCAAAACTCACATTGAAATTTAACCTGCACTGTGAGTCAATGAGTGATAGGAAACCTAATGTGACTGTGGAGTCTACAGGTAGGGGCCTCGGGAATTGATGAGGATAAAATCAGCAGAGTGGAGCCCACAGGAATTGCATCCCAGTGGCTGTATAAGAAGAGACCCACACATGCGACACCTGGCTTTGGCTCTGGCTCTGTGGTGCCCTGGCCTTCCTTGGGTCTCTGCCAGCAGGAAGGTCATCAGCAAATAGAAGTAGCTCCTCTGTCTAGGACCAGAATTGTTAGCTATAATATACAAAGCTGATTTCTTTATGAGTTACCCACTTGCTGATACTGTGTTAGCAGCTGCAGAAATAAACTGAGACAAGGGTGGTGCATTCACAAAGATAAGAGCATTGAAAGAGAGCAGGCCAAATATCAGCCAAAGTGCCTTGAGTTCCATTTCAGACTTCTAGGATTTTAAGAGCTTGTATGTGGAAATGCTGATTTAGAGAGCTGGATGCATGAGTCTGACACTGATTCAAGACATACTGAGGAGTCACTAAAAGGCATGGGGGGACTAGGAGGACTAGGAAGGCACAAGGTCATGCAGAGAGCCCAAGAACAGCGACATTCCAGGTCACACACAGGATGAAGGGGTGTGACTTGGCTGACAAGGAACAGGTGGTGGGTGGCGGCTATGGAGAGATACAGTAACCACAGGAGGGAAGGAAGGGGATTCAAGAAAGTGGACCAGAAAGAGGGGAGGGAAAGAGGAGGAAATTAATTGAAATGTTTTATGTCCATGTACCAACTCCCAGGATGTGTGTAATCATCATGTACTGCAAACATGTACTAATAAATACAAAAATTTAAAACCAAATGTTTTTGTTTCCTTTGTGACTGCTTCTTAGACCCCTGAGTTATTTAAAAGTGCAATGCTCAACAGCAAGATATTTGGAGTTTTCACTGCTATGTTTCTGTTGCTAATTTCTAATTTAATTATGATAAGATTATATATTATGTGTTATTTCAATTTCTTTAAGATTATTGAGGTTTGGTTTATGAGACAGAACAAAAACAAATACTTTGTGCACTTAGATAAAGTAGTATAGAAATGGTCCAGGCTACCAAAGGCTGCTTGAGGGTCAGGTAAAATGAAGAATTTTAACCTGCATTTTGTGAATAAGAATGGTTGAGACCACTAAGGAGGACTATTTTTGTGAGGTAAAAGCAGAAATCACAAATAAGTTTGAAAACTTTTACTATGAAAAATTTCAAAGTCAAAGTAGAAAAAAATAGTATAGTGAGCCACAATATTCCCAGAATCAAGACTCAGTAATGATCAGGGTTTTGCCCCACTTGTTTCACCTACCCGGTTTTTTGCTCTTTGTTCTTCTCCTTGCTGCTAAAACAAAGCAAATCTATTTTAAAGCAAACTTTAAACCCATTTTCACCTTCCTCAAACACACCTGAGGATTATCTCTAACGACAGTGCCATTATCACATCAGCAAAATGAACAGTCAGCCAATAGCACCATCCAACAGAACAGGAATGTGCCAATATCCCTGCTGATGAGGGCACCTACTCAAGTGTGGCCCAGAGAGCCACAGCACAGGCCTCCTGAGGGATCTCCTCAGACATGCAGAACCCTCAGGCCCTGCTCCAGGCCTTCTGGGTCAGAACCTGCCTGTTCACAGCATCCCCAGGCCTGTGTGCATACTGAGAAGACACCTTCCCCTGTCCATGTCACAAATTCTTACACACACACACAAATATCTGTTGTATTCTTCAATCAGAATACATCATTCAGCCATGGGAGCCAGGCAACCCTTTCACATAAATTTCTGCATTGTTAGATAGTTAACAAAATTGATATTTTTATGTATAGAAAAATCTGTTTCCTTGTGTGTTGAAGTATTTTTCAGATCATCATTTCATTGTACCTCTAGTATCTTGGAGAGAGTCTTAAAATAACAATGGCTCCCCTTGCCCATGATTTGGTTTCTTTAGCTTCAGTTACCTGCATTCAGTGGTGATTTGAAAGAAATTCATTGGAAAATTATGGAAACAAAAAGTACGTAAGTTTTAAATAACTTATTATAATCTATTGTTAGGCTTGTTCCATTTTATTATTAATTATTGGTGCTAATATCTTACTATGCATAGTTGGTAAATTAAATTTTATCATAGGTGTGTACCTAAGGGAAATCTGTATAGATAGATAGATAGATAGATAGATAGATAGATAGATCTGTACTATCTTTGCTTTCAGACAGCACAGAGGGTCTGTAACCCCTGCAGAGAAGGAGGACCGTAGCATTCATTACCTCCCACTAAAGAAATCTGAAATGGTGATAATGATCGATTCATGTGAAACACAGAAATGTTTCATAAATACGGAAAGTATGAATATATAATCCCTAACATGCCTCTAATGTAAAGTTCAATAATCTTTGATGTCTGAAACAGACTTGCCATACTTAAAAGTCAGATATTCCCCCCAGTTGAGAAAAATGATTTAAAAAACATACCCAATATTGAATTCAGCAGTTGTATATGGTTTAGAAATGAAATAAATAAACAGATATAAAATAAATGCAAACAGAAAGTACTTTAACAACAACTCTGGTAGGCCATTGTCTATCTTCCATGGGTAATTTGTGTTAAATACTTTAGATAAACCTTCCAATGGGAAGAGAAGATTATAAAATATTGTGCAATTAAGCTGGGTCTAAAGTTTTAGGGTTTTCTGGCGTCTCAGGACTGTTGTAGGCAGATTTTTTATGATCAAATCTGATGGTTTGCATTTTCTGTCTACAGAGGAAAAAACAAACAAACAAACATGGATATCACACACCTCAGCAGGAACAATGAACGACTCAGCCAGCAATGAACGACCCCTCCCCCTAAAAAGCAATTTAATGCACCACTGGAGGTTGCCTATTAATGGCACTAGAAATAAAGCAGCCTATAAGTGTTGGTCAGGGAAAATAGAGCCCGTGTGTGTGTGTGTGTGTGTGTGTGTGTGTAATTTCACCCACAAAGTAAACAAGCAACACTGGTATGTCATTTTCTAATTACAGGGCCGTTTCGTAAACTGTAAATGCTAACATGGGAGAGGTAAACCATAGCAATTTAATTAATAAAACAGTTTAGACACTTAAACCCATATGCGCACCCCTGGGGGCACCACATCAATAATAGAAGCTTGCAGGCATGTTTTAGAAATTTTATGCAATCATTTGCAGATATTGTAGTCAATAATTGTTACAAACTGCATTAACTCTTCTCTGGCCATGCTCCAGGAGAGAATTTGTGTTTGTTAAATGTCTCTTAGGGTACCTAAGAGTGAGGTAGCACAGGGTTTCTTACCCTAAATTTGTAGGCCAGGTTATGTGAGAGATGCCCTCATCTACCGAGAGCAAAATGCAGAAAATGAGCATCCTAGGAAGTCAAGAGAAGGATTCTTCCACTGTCCCTTCACTAAAGGGAAGTTATAGAAGATAATTAAAATAAAAGAATGGAAATTCAACCTTTGAATTTGTGTATTTTTAGATACCCTTTCTCTTTTGACCTTTTAAAGTTATGCCAGTAGAGGCTTCATACATTTCTAGTGGGAATGTAAGATGGTACAGGCTAGAAAACAGATTCCTAGTTTATTTTAAAAGTTCAGGCTAACAGTAACATAGTATGCATTTTTCAATATGTCCTCAACTCCACTTACAAGAAATAAATTCTGATGTTCTGGGGTCAATATGTGAATACAATAAACAACAATGCATAGGATGTCTCAAAATAGCTAGAAGGGATATCTTGGATGTGTTTAATGATGAAGAAATAATAAGTGTTCTAAGGCAATGGCTAGGTTAATTACCCTGACTTGATTATTATCCATGAACAAGAACTTCACAAGTGTGTCCCGTGATTATGTATCAATCAAAAATAAATAAACTTTAAAAATTTTTAAATATAAATTTTGAATATAAACAACACTTCCAGTCTTTTTTATTACCCAAGAAAATGAAAAATAAATCCACCTAAAATTTTGCACATGTGTATTCATGATGAGATTATTCACAGCAAGAAAGGTCAGTGCAGCTTAATGTGGATGAAAACTTAGATATTATTATGTTCACTGGAGGAAGTCAGAAATGGAAAACCATATATGCATGAATCTGTTTGACTATTATATGATTCGTTTACATGAGATGTCCCAAAAATTCAATAAGGAAAGGAGAAGATTAACAATTCCTGAAACTTAGGGTAGGAAGTGGGGTTGACAGGAAACAGGCAGAGGCATCTTATTAGGGTGTTGCAAATGTTCTTGAAGTGGACTGTGGTGTTGATGGCTGCACAATTGCATCAACATACTAAAATTCATGTAACTGTGCACTTAAAATGGGTAACCTGTATGATTCAGAATTATTCTTTACTAAAATTGTTTTTTAAAATGTGTCCATAATTTTACTGATTTTCCTTATCATTTTTAAGGAAAAAAAGGAGTTCTACTATGTAATGGAATCCATGGGTGGTGTAGAGATTTATCACCTGTGACACTGTGCCTAGAGAGGTGCAGTGTTTTGATAATTGTGGTTCTCACTGGCTCAGTTTGAATATATTCAGATCCCCAGTTATCAAAGAATCATTCTTGTCACTTTTATACTTCCCATCAGAGATAATAACTACCACTTAGTTTAGCTCACTAAATCGTATGCGTGCTGCCTACCATATAGTATTGACTTCTTAATCCGCATAATAATCCTACTGTGATATTTTAATGCATCCATTTACACAAGTCAATTGATATAAAGAAAAGCTGGAATCATTGCCCAAGTTATCCAGGAAGTTTCCTCACTGGAAGGCTGGGGTGTGAATAGCCAGTTGGCTCCGGGCAGCACATGGACCTGCCACCATCCCCAGTCCTACTGTATGAGAGGCTAAGTTCCAGCTTCAGGAATCTGAGACTAATTGTCATCTGTACATGGGAAAAAATGCAGACCAAATTAGCCCCACTCAAGAGGACATAGAAAAACACAGACCAGCTTGCCACTGTGAGCTGCCCCAAGGGCTGTTCTGACTCCTACTTTTTACTCATATATCTCTGCACCGACTGGCTGGTAATTGGCACATTTTATTTTTGTAGTAAAAAACTAGAAAAGTAGCTTTGTCTCAAAAAAAAAACCAGTAGTACAGTTATCTCTGCTTATCTGCAAGTTGCCTATCTGCAAGTTCTGCATCACTGGCTTCAACCAACCTCAGACTGCAAGTAAGGAGAAAAATTGTCTGTGCTGAACATCTACAGACTTTTTTCTTGTAGTTATTTACCAAAAAGTACTATTTAAAAACTGTTGACATAGCATTATATTGTATTAGGTATTATAAGTATCTAGAAAACAAGATTTAAAAGTATATGGGAGCATTGTGTAGGTTATATAGGCAGATGCTGCATCATTTCAAAGCACTTGAGCATCCACAGAGTTTGGTATCCACAGAGAGGTACTGGGAGCAACTCCCCTGGGACACCAAGGGACAACTACTAGCAGGTGACAGAGCGATGATTTTTCCAGCTGTGCTTCTTTCTAAATCTGTCCTGTTTGTGCCAGGCATGGTGGCGCATGCCTATAATCTCAGCACTCAGGATGCTGAGGCATGAATATTGCTGCAATTTCAAGACCAATTTGAACCACACAGACACCCTGTCTCACAAAACCAACCAACCAACCAGCCAAATAAATAAACAAATACATCAATCAATCAGTCTTACCCAGTTTACTGTCTTCAACAAGAAAAATTCAATAATTGTTTGTCATCATGTTATCATTGTTTGTTATCACTCCCAGAGGTCATCAAAGCAAAAAAGAAGTCAGACTATAAATTAAAAGCCTTGATTTTAATAAAAATGGAAAATTCTATTGCAGCCATTGCATTCCCTCGGTAGTGGCTGCTCTGTCAGAGCTCATTGGTCTGCAAAATACTATGAAGAGTGGATTTACTGATGGTGGATTTCTTTACATGTTGGGAAAGTCACAAAATGCTTGCAAACTTATATTTTTTTGCATGCTTAATGAAAATTTCAATGTACAAATATATTCAAAACACTTATTTGTCACTGGAATGGAAAATATTTTTTTCTAAGAGTAAAACATAAAATGATAGGTTGTTCACAAAGGCTACATAGATAAAATAGGAAATATATAGATCATAAAAATGGTGGAGAAAGTGCTATTGCAGTGTCATTAATTAAAGAAAATTAGAAAAATTAAATAAGTATTCTTTAAATTAGATTAAAAACTTACAACTGAGAGTCATCTCATGAACCAACCTACTCTACAGTGATGTATAATTGGAATGATTTTTTTCCATTATTTTACATCCTTACATTTCTACTCTTTTCTCATGCATGTTGAATCTTCTCTTACCCTGTCAGTCACTTCCAGTCCTATATCTTTCTAAATTCTACATCTGTTCCTTTGACTATGCATCATCCAGACAGCCAACCAGCCAACTGTACATCCATCTCTAGGTCCATCCATCCATTCATCAGTTCAACCATCTATTTTCCATCCATCCATCCATGTGTCCATCCATCAGTTCATCCATCCACTCTCCATCCATCTATTCATCTATCTACCCACTCATTCTTCTATCCCTCTCACATCCATATATCTATATGTCCATCCATTTATTCATTCTTCCTCCATTCACCTACCTGTTCATCCTCCTAAATTTGGTTGACTCCTATGACACTGTGGACCAAATACTTAGAATTTATTTTTAGAGAAGAATATATTTATTGAGAAGATAAAACACAAAACAAATGCAACCACATCCTATGTATAAATATCAGGGATTGATACTCTAAATCAGTATGGATCACCTTGAGGAAGCCAGAAGTCACTATCCCAACCCCCTACAGGAAGAGTCATTGCTCTTTAAGCATGCCTGCTTGCTACATGACTTGCTCCCCAATTTATCCCCAGTTCAGTCCATTCTACCTGAACAATTAATGTTTTGTTTTGTTTTGTTTTGTTTTTGTACTGGGGATCGAACTCCTGACCTCACACTTGCCAGGCATACTTATGCTGCTGAGTTAAATCCCTGGCCCTGAACAATTAATCTTATTAGTTGACCATAGTTCTGCCCCACCTCATGCCCACCTTTGAGTTCCCGTGTTTTCCCCATGGAAGACCAATCTCACCTAGTGGTTTTGCTCTATAAAAGTCCCTAGAAAAGACTGACTCTTTGGCAACTCACTGTGGCATTGACTAGAAGGATTTGGAAGAAGTTTTAAAGGCCTTTTGTCTCTCTCTCAGACAGAAGCTTTACTTTTCTCAACAAATATATTCTGCTCTTTAAAAAAAAAGACTATTTATTGAGTGAAAGAAAGCTTCTATCTGTGAGAGAGACTAAAGGAGTCCTGAGTGGGTTGCCAAGGCTCTTGCTTTTTCCAGGAATTTTTATAGAGCAAAAGCACGAGGTAAGATGGGTCCAAGGCAGGGAAAAGTGAGAAGTCACACAATAAACCACGAGGTGAGATGGGTCCAAGGCAGAGAAAAATGGGAAGTCACACAATAGGCATGAGATAAGACAGAATTTTGGTCAACCAATGAGATTAAAAGGATAATTGCTCAGGAAATATTGATTAAATTGGGAGCAAATGCAGAGGTTAGTCGAAGGCTAGAACAAGACCTTAGTCTGCAGGGAGTTGAATTAGCAACTTCATCTGGCTTCCTCAAGGTGATCAAGGCATCAAGGTGATGCCTATTTAGAATAGAAATCCCTGAGGTTTATCCTTAGGGCATGGTTGGATCTGTTTTGTCTTTTGTCTCGAGATCTTGCTCATAGTGGGAGATTCTATCTCCTCCAATGATGCAAGATATCTTGCACTGGCTCCTTCAAGGGCCTAGCCCTGTCTGACTGCCTATAATACTTCTGATTAACTCAGCTGCCTATAACATTCCCCACTCTGAAGAAGTACCCCAAACTACTGTGAGGATGAAATGGGTGATGACCAATCTGGCTTCTTCATTCTGAAAAGGGCTGTAGTTTCAGAGATACTCTACAGAGGGTCTATCAAAAGGCCCTTGATATACTTAGACTTATGAAGAAGTCTTCGCCAATATTCCTAAGCTACCTCACTCCATTGTCCTGTTGTGCCTACACAAAATAGGCATTCAGTACTCGCTGGCTGTCCTTCCACTTTGTCACTATTAATGAAGGAACTAATACAGCTGTCTTGATTGAGGCCTGTAAAACTTCCTCCTTCTATCCTTCTATTCAGTGCTACGAACTGATACTGACTTCTGGTGAGAGGATAACACATTTATACTCAATTGTTTGCCTTTAAATATACTGACCCTAGGTTACACCCTGAACCAATCAGTTACTGAACCAGAAATACCTTGAGGTTTGTACCAAGACAACAATATTGTAAAAACTTCCCAAGAAAGTCTCATGAATATACCCATGGTATAGAGGTCTAGATTCCATCACTAACCTGTGAAAGAAGCAAATTAAGTCCTTCCTCTCTTGTGTAGATGACTAAAAATATCTGAATTCTTCAAACTGTCTCTTCACTCTGATAAAACACTTATTTTAGAGCAGGGATAAATGAATATTTTTGGGAAAGAGTCAGACAATAAATGTAGCTTTCCAGGCTAAAAGATGCCATCAACTATTCCAGCAGCTGTTATCACTGTTAAATATTTTAGACTTAAAAATGTAAAAACCTATCATGCCTGTAATCCCAGTATTCTGACAGGCTGAGGCAGGAGGATCACAAGTTTGAGCTCAGCCTGGATAACTTAACAACTTAGTAAGACTCTGTCTCAAAATAAAGATAAAAAGGACTGACAATCTAGCTTAGTGTCAAGGCCCTATGCTCAGTCACCAATGTAACACACACACACACACACACACACACACACACACACTTAAAAGCATTCTGCACTTCTGCACCATAAACAAAAACAGCAGCAAGCCATTTTAGAGTCACTGATCATCGAATTGTCAAATCCCAGGGCCACTTTTTAATGTTTTCTGACCTTTCTGCACCCTTGATACCATTGAGCATCCTTCGCCTCCTAAATCTGACTTTCACATTACTAAGTCAGCTTGCTTATCCCACCTCTATCTTACTCCTTTTTTGTCTCATTCACCAGTCCCTGTGTTGTGC
>PVJX010031784.1:0-20936 GCA_004027295.1 Dolichotis patagonum
AGACTGAAACTAGATCCATGCCTATCACCATGCACAAAACTAAAGTCTAAATGGCTCAAAGACCTAAACATTAAAACAGAAACACTAAATCTACTAGAAGATAAGGTAGGTAGAAATCTTGGAGACATAGGAGTAGGCAGAGTATTCATGACAAGTCGCAAACTGCATGGGAAACACTTCAGAGAATCAACAATTGGTATTTCATATTATTGAAAAGTTTCTGCACTTCAAAAGAAATCACCATCAGAGTGAAAAGAAAACCCACAGAATGGGAAAGAATTTTAACCAGCAACCCCTCAGACAAAGGACTTATATCAAGAACATATAAAGAACTGACAAACATCAACCCCCCCAAATTCGAAGCCCCTCTCCAAAAATGGGCAGCTGAGAAGAACACACAGTTCTCAGATGAAAACATACAAATGGCAAACAAATACATGAAGAAATGTTCACCATCACTGGTCATTTGAGAAATGCAAATTAAAACAACATTGAGATATCATCTCACACTGGAAAGCATAACTGCCATCAAGAAATCAACTGATAACAAATGTTGGCAAGTCTGTGGTGAAAAAGGAACACTCCTCCACTGTTGGTGGGAGTGTAGACTGGTGCAACCACTATGGAAATCAATATGGAGAATTCTCAGAAGACTAAGAGTGGAAGCTCCACTCAACCCAGCTATTCCCCTGCTGGGTATTTTCCCAGAGAAACTGAAAAGTTCATATCACAGTAATATATGTGCACCCATGTTCATAGCAGCACAATTTGCAATAGCTAAATCTTGGAAACAACCAAGATGCCCATCAACTGCAGAGTGGATGAAAAAAATGTGGTAGTTTTATACAATGGTATATTACTCAGCTATAAAAAGGATGATCTTGAGGACTTCATAGGGAAATGGGGACAACTTGAGACTATCCTTATTAGTGAAATAAATAAGAGTCATGTTTATAAATATCACATTGTTTCTCTAGTATAAAAAGTAATAAGAACTGTAGGAGTAATGAAACCCAAAATGTGTAATTGCTACTGCAAAAAAGAGATGAAAAGAAAGTGCTCTAAAGGATATAACTGCATGTGTGTTTAAAGGGGTAAGATAGATGTCCATATTACTGTTTTTGTTAGAATGTTGAGCAGAACCATTAACAGGCTCATTGTTTGAATGTGTACTTTGTATGTTTTAACTTTGCAACTTGAACAACTATTTCCAATGATGACAGTATGTAACTTATCAAGTGGCGATTTCTTAGTGTTTTTTTTTTGTTGCTGTTGTGGTTGTTGTTCTTTTTTATCCCCCCTTGGAATTCTGTATTGTTGCTACCCTCTTTCTGTTTTGTTTGTTTTTTTTTTCTTTTTCCTTCTCTTTAGATAAAAAAAAATTAAGTGCACAAAAATAAAGAGAAAGAAACTAAGGATAGACTATCAAAACTTGAAGACAGGTTTGCAATGTGTGATCATGAAAGGAAAGATCTCTTAAAAATAACAAGGAAACAGGCAGTAACAATACAAAGGCTAGAAGATGACAGAAGGATCTATAACCTAAAAATAAAAAATATGAATGAAGAAGCAGGAGTCAAAACAAAGGAATTGCAAAGGCTATTCACAGAAATAATTAAGGAAAATTTCCCAAGCATAACAAAAGGAAATGATATGGAGATGTATGAAGCATACAGAACTCCAGCCACCTACAACCAAAACAGAGCTACACCCAGACATATAATAATCAAGATCCCACAAATTCAAGATAAGAACAGAATATTAAAAGCTATCAGAGAAAAGAAACAGATCACTTAAAAAGAAAACCCATCAAAATCACAGCAGACTTCTCAACACAGACCATCAAATCAAGAAGAGTTTGGAGCAAAGTAATGCAAGCCCTGAAAGAAAATAACCTCCAGCCCAGATTGATATACCCTACAGTCTCTAGAAATTAATGGAGAAACAAGATGCTTCGATGACAAAGAGGAACTGGGGAAATTCATGACCACCAATCCAACCTGACAAAAAATACTGAAGGAAATTTTAGAGAGAGAGAAAAAAATACCAGGATTTCAGGAACAGTGGCAGAGAGGCCTCAATGAAAGGGGCAGGCAGTGGAATGAGGGAGCAAAGTAGATAACCAATGGCAGAAAAGTAGCATAGCAGAAATGAGGCAGAGAAGGTTGGCTGTGATCTCTAACACTGATGGCCTTGATATACTAACAAAAAGAAACACAGGCAGAGTAGATCAGGAGATAGGGTCCATCGAGATGCTCTATATTGGAAACATAATTGACCTGAAAGAGGGCTTATGGACAAAAAGTCAAATATGAGAAAACAATGCTCTATGTGACAGGGAACCAGAGAGAAATAGGGGCAACTCTGTCAGCACCTGCAGATAAGTTGAAAAGACATGATACTTTTGTGCAGTAGAGAACTACTCAATTTTAACAAAGGAAAACCTTGAGACTTTTATAGGTAAGGAATACAACTCGAGATCAAGCCCAGGAGTCAGAAGGTTCAGAACCAGTTAGGGTAAATAGCAGGTTGCTCCTGCCAGTCTAAAAGGGACTTTAGACTGAGGGAGTTAGTGGGACCCCAAAATGGGCAGTGCACCCTATGGGAGTGAAAGGGGAGGAATAGTCTAACAAAAGAAGGCAGAGTATATTGTTAATAGTATAGCAGAATTTAAAATCTACATTATTCTCACCACTCTGTTTAGATGGGTTATATTCTGTTCCAGTTTGTCTACTTACACTAAATTTGAGGGCACAGACATCTATCCCAAAAATAGCAGGATATATTATGGTAATCATCCTTAATTTCCTATTAACTTAATCTGAAGCCCTAAATAACTTACATTGTCATATTATGACTGATCTTATTTGAATCTGGTTTGTTAGATTGGTGTTTTGTATTGACTGATTTTATTTGAATCTGTTATGATTGATAGTATCAAGTCTGAGAGTATAGGCAGCTACACTGAAGATGATAAGATTCACTAGGATACCCACTCTGGTTTGATTATTACCTGCTTTTGAAGTTTTATAATGTCTCTAATGTTTTGTTTTTATTAATGTTGTTATATAATGCTGAAACATCATAGTAACCATTGTAGATAACCTTGTATTGCAGTTTTATATGACTTTTTCATTTCAATGTTTTTCTAGAAATTTGTTTTGTTTTGTCCTTCTTTGTTTTGTTTTTCCCTCTAATACAGAAAGGATAGGTATACATGTAGAGACTCATGCATGTGTAGAACTTATAAACAGTTTATGAGAACTGATTATATAATGCATGATGAAATGAACAACTACTTTGAATAAAAAGAGACACTGCAGTACCCAGTGGTGATTCTGTAGCATCATGATGTGAAATCCAGCAATACTATCATTCTTTGTTCAGAGTGATTTTAGCCTCTTTTGTTTACATTGAACATACATGAACATATGGACAGCTATTTTGAAGAAAATGAGAGACACCATGACAGCCATTGTTGGCTTCCCTATTGTCTGGGAAGACCTAAAAAGGCCTTCCTCATCCTGTTCAAATAAGTTCTATTCTATGTTGTTTCATGTCAATTCTTTGTATGTGAAGATATGGACAACTATTTGGAAGAAAATAAGGGAAAATAGGATAGATAGTGAAGATCTCTGATTGTCTTGCTTTGAAATTTATGTCTTTTACATTGCTTTCTTGTATTCTGTTTTGTTGTGTTTAATTTTACCCACTTTAAAATAAAAAAAGCAGCTGCTCGGTAACATTTAAACTGAAAATTCTTATTCACTAATGAGAGGCTCCAGTGATTTCCATAGCCCTATGGGAGACAACCCTACTAAAGTTATAAAAATATATTATTGTGATATATTCATATTGGTCATCATCAAAGAAATAATACAATGTTTTTTATTTAAATATGCTCTGATAAAAGGTTTTCACATGGCTATGACAAATAATTGTTGTTAATTCATGGTGTATAATTGTATTCAGGCCTCCAGATATACAGGTCTTCCAAAATATAAAACAGGGACTGTTTATAGTGATAGAATTTTGTTTCAAATTCAGACCTCTGCCTGCAACAAAAACTAATGAGATGTACAACCCATTAGTGGTCAACAAGTTAGGCAAAATCTCTTATGTATTAGACAGGGATAATTGATGATAGAAGATATTTGATGTTAAAATGAAAATTGAGGTATGTTACAAATTGTCATCATGATTGTCATTCTATAATGTTGTATATGGTTTTGATTTCTAATTTTACACCTAAAATGTATAACTTTATTAACATTCTATAGGTATTGAAATGTTAATACATCCATTTAAAAATGATTCTATTTTGTGTTCTAAGGTACTTGATATTTAGATCAGATAGTAATATGAAGTTTACTTCCTCTACTACACTGTACTGCTATCAATATTTTCCTCTGGATGTTCAATAACTGAAGGTTGGAGACCAAAAATACTAGAAAAATAGATGGGTTAAAAGGAATAGCCCATATTTTGATCCCAGCTCTTCAAGGTCAATGAGGACCCAGGATAAAAAAGAACCTCTGCTATGACCTTCCATAACTTAGTCCTTGGTCTTCTGGCTGAGGAGATTGTGAGACCACAGAGGTAAGTTATCAACAATATGTAGTGTGTTTAAGTAATCAAGAGATTAAAAAATTCTCCATAGAAAGCAACTTGGTCAAGCAATGACAGATGGCTGACACTGACAGAAGAGCTAAGAGGTGCTATGTGTGGTTCCAAGGCAATTCTTGAGGAGACTTAAATGACCTTGACAGATAGCAGGAGACTGAGTCTAATCAATACAGGTCTCACTTTAAATTGGTTTGGGGCATCTAACAGAAAAGTGTAACCACAAATTGTGTAAAAGAATTCCATAATAATATGTTTGATACAAAAAGAAATTCAAGTCACTGATGCCTTCTGACAATTGCCAGCTACATCGATAGCTGTCTACCATTATCAATTAATAGACCATACAGGTTTCAATTACAGAATGCAGGGACTTAAAATTCTTGGACTGTACTTAAAATGAAAAGTGTTCAAGAATGAAAAGGTGTTCCATAGAGTTCCTCAAACACAACTCCTCCAACTTCAAAAGACTACCCATCCCATGCTACAATAAAAGAAAAAATAGGGATATGTAGGGAACCAGTGAAGCTTCAGATTAATCACATGTGTGGGGTAAAACAAGACCAGCCCCAAACACACAAAGAGCCTAAAATAAGCCACATAAACAAGCTGTTTCAGCTCCAATTTGGCAGGGGGCTTAGGCCAGCCAGGCAAACTAGTTTCTAGGCAGTGGGTTTGAAATTCACATCATCCTCCTGAGTGTATAAATAAATGTGCTACAGTGGTTGAGCAGTTCCTTTCCTCCCATTAGGAGAGTAGGAGAGTAAGACTTGACCTGAGATTTTGTCTCTTCTTTATTTTCTTATCTTCTTGTGGCCCTTCACTCCAGGAACCTCAAGAGCTACAAGGGTCATTGCACAGAATTAAATATTGCTTCATACCATAATAAAATTTTAATATTTCTTCTTGTTATATTTTGTTTTCATTCAATTGAAATGAAACTCTAAAAAGCATTTACATTAAAATCAAAGAGCAATAAAACTGCAATGAACCATAAAGATCACCTCTTTTGGATCTTTATGACTATAAAAGAGAATCTTGAGACATACAGAGCCTCTATAATTCTGGTGGTGAAGGCAGGAATAGATACCTTTCTAAGTGTAAGTGGAGTTTGAAAGTTCCCATAGATATGTAGAAAGTGTGAACAGTACAAGTATTTTACAATGTGCCACTTGAGGGAGGTCTAATAATTTGGAACCAAAGAAATTTCCCAAGAATTGATAGGGCTCACTAATGTCTTTAGTAAAATTTACATTACTATATTGAGTCAGAAAAAATACAAATAGCACCCTATATGAAATTAATGTTTACTTTGGGAAGAAATAGTGACTTATTAAGAGCAACTAATCAAGCCTGAGCAATTACTTTGAGAGTTACAATATGCAGTATAACAACCATTTTGTTATATTGTTATCACCCTGTTTTGAAATCCTATATTGTGATTGTTTTTGTTGTTGTTACCATCATTTTGCTTTTGTCGTTGTCTTCTATTTACTTCTTGATTTTTCTATTTTTTTCTCTTTAAAATAAAGAAGAACAATTAATCACTGAACATTAGAAACATGATGGTAAGAGTCTAAAGCTTTTTACTTTTCACCTATTACTAGCACTCTCTGAGACTGCATTAATTAGAAATAAGGACTAAAAGAAAAACAACTTTATAAGGATATTTTTCTATAACCAAGGTATTGGGGTGAGTCCAATTTGTATTAGAACTAGTTATAGATTATCTCTTTTCTGTTCTCTGTTGGTCCAGTGTCTTATCTTTTCTTATGTTTGTTAAATATTTTTAGAATCTCCTCATTTCCACAAAAAATCATATTTTGACAGATTTCAGAATGATATACAGTACACACATTTTTAAAATTATATACCTTAATTATTAGGCCAGCCATGGATCAATTTATTAAATGTTCTTTGTAGGTTCACAGCTATGCAATCAGAGACAAGATTAAAAATGTAGAAGGAAGATGTAACTTGGCAGAATATAGAACTATAAAATAACAAAAACCTGACACATGAAAATAAGAGATAATAAATGAAGCAGGGCTGGAAAGGTCAGATCAGACTGTGAGATGAAGTAATGATGGGTTATTGAGCCTGTGTAAATCTTCAGGGAAAAAGCTCTGGCTGTCTAGTGTAGGAGACAATGTTTTCTGCATCCATCACTCAAAAGAAATATACATGCTTACTCATCACAATTGCTAACTCATTGGTATCTATCTCCCTTGATTATCCCCTGTGTTTTCGTGCTTTGCATACACAATATTCTCCAGGAAGAAAATGAAGAATTCTGTGTCCTTTGGTCTCTTGTCTTTCCCCTCCTGTTTAAAATAAGTACCTAGCTTTTATAGTATTTTGCGGAATGTGTCTTGATCCTTGACAAGAGCTAGGTAAATGATGGAGTACTTACCTTTTTGCCTTTGGCTGATTAAGGAATAGGTGAGGCATGGAACAGGTGCAGTTCTGTTTCAGAAAGCAGCCAGTCATTTCAAATCATCCACCTTTGTGCTTTTATTTATTTTGTAAAATCAGTTTAGGGTAAAGAGAGAAGCAGCGTTGTTAGGTTTCCCAACTTAACCTTTGTCATCCAGATGTTTAATTCAATAAAATAATGCTGAATGATTTTAAAAAAGACCACTTTTCAAATTTACACTTCACTTTTCATTCACCTATTTCTTGGTTAGTGTAAATCCATGGAAAGATTGCAAGTTATTTTACAGAGGAGTTTCTGTAGTAAGAAATGATTGGAACTTTAGATTTTAATTAATTGTCACTGATTTTCTTTATTTAAATTTTTTAAAAATTTTAGTTAAAGAGAAAAAAACCCAAACAAAACAGAATAAAGGGTAGCAACAATGCAGAACTCCAAGGAAAAAAGGAAAAGAACCCCCCCAAGAAAGAAAAAAACCACTAAGAAATCATTACTTGACAAATTACATACTGACATCTTGGAAACAGTTGTTCAAATTACAAAATTAAAACATGCAAAGTAGACATTCAAACAGTGACACTGTTAACAATTCTGCTCCACGACCTGACAAAAACAGCAATATGGTCATCTATCATACACACTCAAACATACATGCAATTATATCAAAAGGGTAAAATTAAACACAACAAAACAGAACAAAGCGGTTCCAAGAAAGCAATGTAAGAGACATAAATTTCAAAGCTAGGCAATCGGAGATATTCACTCTCTATCATATTGACTCTTATTTTCTTCCAAATAGTTGTGCATATTGTCACTTATAGGGAATTCACATGAAACAACATAGTATGGAACTGATCTGAACAGTATGAGGAAGGCATTTCAGGTCTTCAAGACCAGACAATAGGGAAGCCAATTGTCACTGATTTTCATATCCTATGAAAAGTCCTTGTATATTTTTAAAAACAGTTAGTGAGCATATAACCAAAACAGGAGAAATATATTCTTATTATTTCTTGTTGGGATCCAGAAATTCACAGTGGCTAGTTTTACATACTACCCTAAGGGATGAACAGAAGTTTGAGATTATTCGTATCATCTTTTTGAGATTTCCTGTTTGCTCACTAGGGGCAGATCACCCTCTTCCACCTACTAAGACTATGTCTAAAACTACTAAGACTAAGTCTAAGACTAAATCTAAGACTAAGACTATGACTACTGAGGCTAAATATGCCCCAAGGCAAGATCTTTATTACCTTAAAATCACCACCATCCTCTGTGTCATCTGATAATCCCCTCACCGTTTTCCTCAACCAATAAATACTGAGGTTCTGGCAGGTTCATGGCTCCCCATGAACAACTGGCCATCCCATCCCAGATCCTCATTTCTTGCTGTTAGTCTCTCATTCTTTTTCTCTTGCTATGTGTCATAACTTGTGGTAGGAGATTGTATGCTCACTGCAGGGATCCCCAATAATTTCTTGCTTTCCTTTAGTTTCCTGTTTCATGTTTACTGTCCTCATCATTTAAATTGAGAACAAAACTATCCAGGGAAAAAGTAATAGTGATTTTTTTCCCCTTCTTTAAGAGACATTCAACATTACCTAAAGATGATTCTGGTCGTCGCAGTGTGGGGTGGGTGCAGAGAAGTTTGTCACTGGCATCTAGTTTGTGGAGGCCAGAGGTGCTATTGCTAAACATCCCATGGTATGCAGAGGAATCTCCTCCCACCAACAACCATCTAGTAAAATATCAACAGAGATAAGTTGTAAAGTCCTAATGTACAAGGTAAAAAGTTATGAGATATGATGTTTGTAATTCAGGGCCATAGAGATATTTGAGGAAGTAAGATTAACCTAAAAGGAAACAGACCAAGTCTCCAGCAGAGATGTATAAAGCAAAATAAAGGCAGATATCACTATCAGTGTGCTGAGTGGTCAGACACTTTATGGAAGAGAAAGTTCTGGAAGAAAGGTGAGGAGGATTGAGTTTAATAAAAAATGGTGAAACAAAAGAATCTTATTTTTATTTCAGGAAAGTAAAGATAATCTTTACTGTCAAAAATGAAATTATCAGCTGACTTTATAGAAAGTTTTGAGAATTAACTTTTCAAAGTTATTTTACTTGTAAGCAAATTAAAGGCCAGTTTAATGGTTCTGTCGGTATTATATTTGAAACTTTCATGTGAAAATCCTTTTAAAATAATAAATGCATATTGTGGCATCATAGCTTTATTCCTAAAATGTTTCTAAACATGCTAGGAACTAAGAACATTTAAAAGAAATAAAATCAGTCTTCATTATTCTCAAATTCCATATTTGTTTATTGCCCTACTCATTAAAATTGGTATCCCTGAAGCAAATTCCAGTTGTGTGACATTTCTCTCTGAGGTTAACAAGGCTGTGCTTTGCCCTCTTGTTTCAGCTCTCATTGTAAATAAATGTCATTCTCACAGTCTACTTTGTGCCAGGTTGTTTGAATGCTTTTGTTAATTGTTATTGACTTGCATGTTTAAAATGCCCCCATATGTAATCCTGCAGAGCCACCTAGAATTTGTTAGTGCCTTGAAGTTGTATTATGCCTTATTGAGACAAAATGTCTGCTATATAAGCCTCATTAAAGTACAAGCTATGGTGTTACTGGACAAAAATTCAATGTTAATAAATTAGGAATACACATTAAACAAGGTGTCTTTAAAAAATACATAAAAATATATAAAACAAGGCTTTACATCCAATTGGATGATGAAACCATTATGACAAGAGACTCCCAGGAATTTATCCCTATTTCTCTGAGTAGCTATGTATTTATACCAGCACATTCAGTGTTCAAAGGCACTTTACAAAATACAGGTAATTGGAAACAAAGGAATCAATTGTGCTTGAAATCAACTTTACTTGAATTAGTATTTCAGCTGTGAGCTCATCTATGAGGTCCTGAAGATATCTCTTTATGTCCGCTGATGCCATGATTGATGTTGCATATTTGCTGCCCTCAATCTCTTTTGTATTTACCTCTCCTGAATCAATATTCTCAGGGTTGTGGGCTGGGAGCTTTTTCTTATTTCTTTCTCTTGTCATGTTTTTGGTTTCTTCCATACAAGTGTACAGTGGAGTTCCCAGTCCCTTTCCTTGTTGGTTATTGTTCTTCGGAAGGGAGCTGGCTAGGGATTTCTGCCCTCTACAGTTTGCTGTTGGTCACTGAGGTGCAAGCAGGGGTGGATATGCTGGCTCCTCCCCTCCAGGTCAGTCAACATTTGGGGGCTTTCACTGTCAGTGCGTGCTGCGCATATGAATCAGTTTGCGATGACTTACTGGGTCCCGGCTAGGAATGTGGCCCAGGCCAAGCAGACCCACCAACATGCTCTGGGAGCAGAGCAACCAGCTGATATCACTGCCTTTCCTAGTTCAGGCCCATCCTGCCAAATTCCAAAATGTCATCCATTTGGTCACCCCTTTCCCATCGGAAGGTCTTATTTCCAGCACACCAAGGATTAATGCAGGTCCCTTGCTGGATCCATTCTCAGTTGGGCTTGCCAACCTCTGACTTCAGCGCAGCTGTGGTGTGATTTTGCAGAGGCATGAGTTTTGGCTACTCAGGCCAGTCTTGGCAACCCGGAATTCAGGCAGCTCAGTGAGAGCACTGTGACCGCTGATCTTAACTTCTCTAATGGTAGCCCCAGGGCTATGTGTTTGACCAAATCTTTTCCCTTCAGCTTCTTCATGGATTGAGAGAATCCATCTCCCTCTGTCTGGACCGCTCCAGGATGTTTTATTCTGGCATCTTAAGTTTTCTCTCTCAGGGAGGGTCCATGTCTTGCTGCTTATTGGTCCACCATCTTTAGGTCTTCAGCCCTAACTGGTCTTATTTTTAACCTCATTTTAGTAGAAGTGTCTTACATGTTTTATATGTTCTTTGATTGGGTCATCTGATTTTTCAAACTGTGTATATGATAATCAACTTTATAGGGTCTTATAAGATAAATACATGAATCTGATGCTGAAAAATGAGAGGGGGTAGAGAGAAAGAGTAAAAAGAAGGTAGTTGAAATGTGCTATGTAGATGTACCTCTACAGTGAGTGTAATCACTGTATACTGCAAGCGTGTACTAATAAAAGAAAAAATCCCCAGCAGATTTAAAGTCACATGTGCTACTCATTTTCTCAAACTTCATATTAATTTCCCTTTTTACTAGGAATAAAACCTAATGTCCTTAGAATGGGCTCGGGCTGTGTACCTCTTCTCCCCTTGCCACTTTCCCTATCTAACCATACTTTGCATCCACCATTTCTGTTTGTTCACTGTACTCCAGACCTTCTGGTTGTCTTCATCTTTTTTGTTAGGAATTCTTTCAATATTTATGTACATGTATGATATGTACATGGCTTCCTCCCTCCCTGAAATGAAGTCATTGCTTGAAATTCTACTCAGTGAGATCTTCCCTTGAGCACCTGTTCAAAACTGCAGTTCCCATCTCATGTACACATACTCCTTGGTTCCTTTTCTGTTTTCATTTTTTTTCCTATAGCACTTACTATCTTCTAAAATATATTTTATTAATTTATATTGTTTGTAGAAAAAATATAATTTTGATGTGAAAACTTTGTGTTCCTTAAAATTTACAGTGCTTAGAGTCTACAGAGAGGTGGAGGTAGCCTGGGGTGAGTTCCAGTGACCTGGGGAAAGTTGGAGACCTACATTCCAGTTTTTGAGTTCCTGGGGAGCTACTGGGGTGCTGGACTGGATCCAGCAGATTGCAGGGCCTCAGTCAACCATGCTCAGTGGCCTTGTGTCAGTCCAGGAGTCATGAACCTTGCTCGAGGACTCTGGGCTCAACTGGGCTGGCCTGGGACAGCTTATGACCAGCACTGCCAGCTGAGTTCATATCCACACCCCTAGGACAGGGGATTATGTCCCGGGGGCTCTGCCAGGCCCAGTTATCTATGCCCAGCTGCTGCATCTCAATTGAGAGCCAGGAGTCTACAGAGAGTTGGAGGTTGCCTGGGGTGAGTTCTAATGACCTGGGGGAGAGTTGGAGATCTACATTCCAGCATTTGAGTTCCTGGGGAGCTACCGGGATGCTGGACTGGGTCCAGCAGATTGTGGGGCCTCAGTCAGCCACTCTCTGTGGCCTTGTTTCAGTCCAGGAGGCAGGAACCTTGCTCAAGTACTCTGGGCTCAATTGGGCTGGCCTGTGAATGGCTTGCGACCAGCACTGCGAGCTGCAGAGTTCATATCCACACCCCTAGGACAGGGGATTGTACCCCAGGGGCTCTGCTGGCCCCAGTTCTCCATGCCCAGCTTCTGCATCTCAATTAAGAAAGCCAAGAATCTGCAGAGAGGTGGATATTGCCTCAGGTGAGTTCCGGTGACCTGGGGAAATTTGGAGACCTACATTCTGGCTTTTGAGTTTCTGGGAAGCTACTGGGATGCTGGACTGGGTCCAGCAGATTGCAGGGTCTCAGTCAACCATGTTCAGTGGCCTTGTTTCAGTCCAGGATACAGGAACCTTGCTCGAGGACTCTGGGCTCAACTGGGCTGGACTGGGGACAGCTTATGACCAGCACTGCCCAAAACCAAAAGAAGGGAGGAAATTATAAGACTTAGAGCAGAAATTAATGCCATACAGACTAAGAAAACAGTACAAAGGATCAATGAATCAAAGAGTTGGTTCTTTGAAAGAATAAATAAAATTGATAAGCCCCTGGCCAACCTTATTAAAAAAAAGGAAAGAAAAAACTCAAATTCATGCAATAAGGAATGAAAAAGGTGAAATTACCACAGACTCTGTGGAAATACAGAAGATCATCAACACCTATTTTGAAAACCTCTACCCTCATAGGTTCGATAACACTGAAGAAATAGACAGATTCCTAGATACATATGAACTACCAAAGCTTGATCAGGAAGATGTAAAACTGCTGAATAACCCAATTTCTATGACTTAAATTGAAAATGTAATTAAGTCCTTGCTACAAAGAAGAGTCCAGGCCCAGATGGATTCACTGCAGAATTCTACAAGAAATACAAAGAAGACTTATTGCTGACACTCCTCAAAGTCTTCAATGAAATTGAAAGGGAAGCAATTCTTCCTAAGTCATTCCTGGAAGCAAATATTACTCTAATACCAAAATCTGAGAAAGACCCAACTAAAAAAGAGAACTATAGGCCAATCTCCCTGATGAACATAGATGCAAAAATTCTCAATAAAATAGTAGCAAACAGGATACAGCAAATCATCAAGAAGATTATTCACCCTGACCAAGTGAGATTCATCCCAGGAATGCAGGGATGGTTCAACATATGTAAATCAATAAATGTAATTCACGATATCAATAGAACCAAAAGGAAGAACCACATGATCATCTCTATAGATGCAGAAAAAGCTTTTGATAAGGTCCAACACTCATTCATGATAAGAACCTTACAGAGATTTGGAATAGATGGTCTTTACCTCAATATGATAAAGGCCATCTATGACAAACTTACAGCGAGCATCATACTAAATGGCCCCAAACTGAAAGCCTTTACCTTAAAATCAGGCACAAGACAAGGATGTCCACTGTCACCTCTCCTATTCAACATAGTACTGGAATTACTAGCCAGAGCAATTAGACAAGAGAGAGAAATAAAAGGAGTAAAGATAGGAAAAGAGGAAGTTAAATTATCATTATTTTCAGATGACATGATACTTCATAGAAGACCCCCAAAACTCCATTGAAAAACTCCTAGATATAATAAATAAATTCAGCAATATAGCTGGATACAAAGTCAATACCCAAAAATCAATAGCATTCCTATACACTAACAACAAAAATACTGAAAGAGAGGTAAGAGAAGCCACACCCTTAACACTAGCCTCCAAAAAAATGAAACACTTAGGAATTAATCTCATGAAAGAAGTAAAAGAGCTATACAGCAAAAATTATAATACCCTGAAAAAGGAAATCGAAGAGGACCTCAGAAAATGGAAAGACATCCCCTGTTCATGGATAGGAAGAACAAACATTGAGAAAATGGCCATTCTCCCAAAATTACTATACAGATTCAATGCAATCCCAATCAAAATACCACTAACATACCTCATAGATCTAGAGAAATCACTCCTAAAATTCATCTGGAACCAGAAGAGACCTAGAATAGCAAAGGTGATTCTAAGCAGCAAAGGCAAGGCAGGAGGCATCACAATCCCTGATTTGAATTTATACTACAAAGCTACAGTAATAAAATCAACATGGTACTGTAATAAAAACAGACCTGAAGATCAATGGAATAGATTGGAAGATACAACCACAACCACAAACTCACTCAACCACGTTATCTTTGATAAAGGGGCCAAACACGTTCGCTGGAAGAGACAGTCTCTTTGCAAATGGTGCTGGAAAAACTGGCTATCCATATGCAGAAGACTAAAACTAGATCCATGCCTATCACCATGTACTAAACTAAAATCTAAATGGATCAAAGATCTAAATATTAAAACAGAAACACTAAATCTGTTGGAAGACAAAGTAGGTAAAAACTTCGAAGATATAGGGGTAGGTAGAGAATTCATGAACAAGAATCAAACTGCATGGGAAATACTTCCCAGAACCAATAACTGGGGCCATATCTTATTAAAGAGTTTCTGCATGTCAAAAGAGATTTCCAGCAGAATGAAAAGAAAACCCACAAATTGGAAAAAATTCTTAATGGATTGTCCTTCAGACAAAGGACTTCTGTCTAGAACTTATAAAGAATTTTTTAAAAATCAGACCCGTGAAATTCAAGGACCTAATCCAAAAATGGGCATCTGAAATGAATACACACTTCTCAGATGAAGAAATACGAATGGCAAATAAATACATGAAAAAATGTTCATCATCATTAGTCATTAGAGAAATGCAAATTAAAACCACACTGAGATTCCATCTCACCCCAGAAAGAATGGCCAGGATAGAAAAAACTACCAACAACAAGTGTTGAAGAGGCTGTGGGGAAAAAGGAACTCTTCTACACTATTGGTGGGAGTGTAGACTGGTGCAGCCACTGTGGAGGTCAGTCTGGAGATTCCTCAAAAAGCTGGGTCTGGAGGTCCCATTTGACCCAGCTATTCCACTTCTAGGCATATTCCCAGAAGATCTGAAAACATCATACCACAGTCATGTATGTGCACCCATGTTTATAGCAGCACAATTTGTAATAGCCAGATCTTGACACAACCTAAGTGCCCATCAACAGAGGAATGGATAAAAAAGTTGTGGCATTTTTATACAATGGAGTACTACTCAATTATAAAGAATGATCACATGAGGGGCTGGGGATTTAGCTCAGTGGCATAAGCACCTGCCTTGTAAGCAGGCAGTCGTGAGTTCGATCCCTGGTACCAATTAAAAAACAAAAAACAAAACAAAAAAAGAATGATCACATGGAGATATTTATAAATAAATGGACACGACTTGAGACCATATTCATGAGTGAAATAAATCAGACTCACATGTGTAAATACCGTATAGTCTCCCTAGTATGAGAGTTGATAAGAGTATATAAGATTTTATGGTAAGCATGAGTCCCCATCTCATAGCTTTGAAGCCTTTCAGTGTTTTCATTCATCAGTTGGAATGGTTTTATTCTGTTTTGTTTGACTATATCATGCGTGATGGTATGAACAGCTATTTTGAAGAAAACAAAACATTATGACAGCTATTGCTGATTTAATATCATCCTTATTAGAAGTCCTACCATGCTTCTATTCTACTACCATTGGTTCTATCTATCACATTGTGTCTTTTTGGGATTTGAATATGTGTGATAGTATAAACAAAAATTTTTTATTGAAAATGAGATATTATAGTACCCATTGATCATTCTCTGTTATTCTGTTCAAAATGCCCTGTAATTCTTTCACTCTTTGAATGGCTTTATAATATTTTGTTATGTTTGATATTATTGTATTTGAAACTATGCTCAACTATAGCAGAGAATGAGATATTGTGATAGCTACTGTTAATGTCTGCTTGTCTTAATGTAAAGTACTGTGTTGCCTATGTTGTCCTGTTGATATCTGCTCTGTTCTGCCCTCTTTTGTTTTATTCTCTTTAAAATAAAAAAAATTTACAGTGCCTGAAAAATTTTAGTATAATTGGAAAAATACATAATTAAGATAATTTTGATAATCTGGCAAATGTAGGTTCTTTCATATACATTAACTTATAGCTACAACAAGGACAAATAATTTTTAAAAGCATTCAAATATTTGTTATCCAAATAAGTATAGTTTTGCATTTACTATTTTAAATATTACATTATAATGATACAAAAAGCAGATACATAATGTTTTTACAGTCCTACAATAATCAAGTTACTTTAGATTGAGGTGTGGAACTATTTACTACACACATAGTGAAGACTCCCAAATCCAGATCTCTATCCAATTGACCTCTACTGATCACCAGGATCACATATGAAATTATTTAGTCTATGTTGCTATTTGGAAATACTACAAGTGCCTCAAACTGTACATACCCCTAAACCTGTCTTCCATCTTCTATAATTCAAATGTGCTTAGTCTCTGTGTTTTTCTCCCATATGACATTATAACAGGCTCTATCCTTTCAGTCAGCTCTCTTTTCTCCATATCTATACCTGTTTTGGTACAGGCTCTTATCACTGACTTTTCAGATTCCTTCCCTTACACAATGTTGCTTAAATCAGTGGATATTGATGTTTTAAAGATGGAACCCAAAGCCTTGTTTATTTTGGAACTGGGAATCGAACTCAGCACTGTGTGCTTGCCACACAGGCATTGTGCTGCTGAGCTATATCACTGGCCAGGATGCTGTTTTAAAATACCTTCCTAATAGTGTCTGTTATCCTAAATGTCTGCAATGCCTTTCTGTTTCACCAGTGATGAATACAAAATGTCTGACAAAGTCATTCATTTCTTTAAAAAAGGTTTTCTTTCCTATCCCTCTATTTTCTCTCACCTCAACAAACTCCTCCTAACCATTTCCTCTGACTGTCTTTGTGCATGTAATTTCCTTTGCCTTTGGACACAATCCAGAAGATCTGCAACACACGTTTACTCTCCTACCTGTCTTGTGGGTCTAAACTTAAATGTTGCCCTTTTCTCTAGATGAGGACAAGGCTTCTTGTTTTGTTTTTATAGTAACAGGTAACACTCCTGACATTTTTTGATACTGTGTTGACTATAAATTTTCTGTAAAAGCAAGAACTCCCTGAGTCAATATACTTAACATATTTCTGAACACAAAAAGGTATTCAGTATGTAATTAACTGAAAAAAAGAATTTTATTACAAATGCATTAAAATATTTTTCAAATAATATATCGATACAAGAAAATGCTCAAAGTAAGTAAAAATTACATGGTACAATATTAATGTGATTTCAGTTTGTAAAATATGACAAATGTACATTTTTACATTGAGGGTAGATTTTAAATGTCCTAAAATATTAATGAAGAGTACATTTTGTTGACAAATAATTATATGGTTTTCAGATATAACTTTGTCAACATTACAAAGTAAAAGTATATTAACTTTATAATAAGAAAAATCAGTGAAATCAGTGTTCTTTTCTGTATTTTTAGGAAAAATATAAAAGTGAATTTAATAGCATTATTTTACAATTAATCATTGTAGTCAGTTTTCATGGAAGGTTTTGACATGTTTTTATTGTTAGCAACTCATAAAACATTTCACAAACCAAGTGTAGAAATCTTACATTAATATAGCTTTTTTTAGACTTGGAGACATTGATGATCATTAATGTAATAACTCCATTCTATCTGACCTTTTTTTTAAGAGCTCTGTTTTCCCGCCAAATAATTCCTTCTGAACTTCAAAATTTGGAATTTTTCTTCACTACCAAACTGTAGAAAATGTGAAATTCTTCTTATTTTGGTAGAAATGAGACAATTCTTTTAAAACACCGCAGACACCATTAAATATTAATCATCTCACAGTGGAAAAATACAGTGAATACATCCACTTTTTACTATCTCACAGCTCAGTAATTCTGTCTGGCTTATTATGCCTTCAACTTTATCATCCTTTTGTACCTCCAAGTTGCACATTAAAAGTGATTCTGAAATGAAAAAATATAAATATTCTTCCTTGTGATTAATTTTAACTTGTTTATTCAACAAATACTTGCAGAACACCTTCATCTGTTTGGCAAGGTATAAGATTGGAATAAGATGTGGTCCACCTTTCATATCCTCACAGTCTATTGAAGGAGAAATAAAAATGACATATGATAACACAGCAAAATAAGTCCTGTTCTGCAGGAAGAACAAGTGCCTTAGTCTCAAAAAACAGTGACAGTGTATTGTGCAGCTGGAGATCTTACAGCTTGTCTGGTTCAAGTCAGCCTTGTTCTCTTACCTGGATTAATGTAATTGCCCTCAGGGGCTCCCATAGCTTCTACCACTGTCTCTTGACAATCTGTTCTCAAAATGATACTTTCAAAGGACATTTTCAAAAGTTTGTCAGGACCTGTTCCTGCAGTGGCATCCAATTTTATGAAGAGTGAAAGTGGAATCTTTACAAACCTTTCCAGATCAGCAAGCCACACTCCCCTGCCTTCTTGCCCCAACTTGCCACTTAATCTTCATCTCTTCCTGTTATAGGGGCCTTCTGACCTCTGCTAGAAGAATTACTTAAGAGATACAGAGACACATAAATGTAGGTGTAAAACTTTTTTTCTTAGAACAAAAGAGGCAGTCACATGAAAGAGATAGGAACAGTTTCCCTGAAGTCTCCCAACACCCAGGCAGTATCTCTCTTTTCTACCCCTTTCCCAGACTAGCTTCTCATCACAGGGGAAGAGGGGCAGGGTGACAACTGTGTTGTAGCTCCTCATGCTTATTTATGTGTCTCATGTCTTTTTACCATCTTAAATGTCTGCCTACAGATGTGCATTTTACAGTGATAGTGAACTAAAGATATCTTTTGGGTAAGGTGTGCATGTGTGTGTGTGCGTGTGTGCATACGAGTCAGTTTAGCAACCTAAGACCTCTTTTTAGAGAGACCTACACAAACATGGCTTTGGAATCACACTTCTCCACTCAGATACTCTTAATTTCTCTACTTGTCCTTATTTTTCTCATTTGCATGGTATTTTGTATCACCTAACATTCTTTCTGTTTACTTCTCCCTTCCTAAAATCAAGGATTATTATTTTATACACTAACATAGATTATACCTACAAAAAGGACTTGAGTACATTAAATCAATTTTTGAAAAAGAAATGACTGAAACTCATTAGTGCTATAGTAAAATTTACCTTTTTTTTTTAATGGTGCCGAGTATTGAACTCACAACCTTATGCTTGCCAGGCAGACTCTGTGCCTCTGAGCCAGTTGGCACAAAAATTAGTTTTACAATACAAAATTTATATTAATAATTCTTAGATTTATTTTATGTTTATATTTTCTTTTTTTTGGAGGGAGTTCTCTTATTCTGGAGATGTAACACTAAGATTTTTTTAAAATTTTATTTAAAGAGAAAAAAAACCCAACCAGACAAAACAGAAAAATGTTAGCAACAATACAGAAAAAAATAAAAGAGCCAAAAACAAACAAACAGACAAAAAAACCCAAAGCAACAATAAAAAAAACCAAAAAAACTAAGAAATCACCACTTGATACATTACACACTCTAATCATTGGAAATAGTTGTTCAAGTTACAAAATTAAAGCATACAAAGTAGACATTCAAACAATGAGACTGTTAACAGTTCTGCTCAACCATATAACAAAAACAGTAGTATAGTCATCTACCTTACACACTTAAACATACGTACAATTATATCCTTTACAGCACTTTCTTTTCCTCTCTTTTTTACAGTAGCAATTACATATTCTGGGTTTTATTACTCCTACATTTCTTATTACTTCTTACACTAGAGAAACAATGTGATATTTATAAACATGACTCTTATTTATTTCACTAATTAGGATGGTCTTAAGTTGACTCCATTTCCCTATGAAGGCCTCAAGATAATCCTTTTTTATAGCTGACTGGTATTCCATTGGGTAAAAATACCACATCTTTTTCATCCACTCGGTAGTTGATGGGCATCTCGATTGTTTCCAAGATTTAGCTATTACAAAGTGGCCTGTTATAAACGTAGCTGTAACTATATCACTGTGATATGAACTTTTCAGTTCTTCTGGGAAAATACCCAGGAGGGAAATAGCTGGGTTGAGTGGAGCTTCCACTCCTAGTCTTCTGAGAATTCTCCATATTGATTTCCATAGTGGTTGCACCAGTCTACACTCCCACCAACAGTGAAGCAGTGTTCCTTTTTCCCTGCAGCCTCCCCAACATTTGTTATCAGTTGATTTCTTGATGGCAGCTATGCTTTCTGGTGTGAGATGATATCTCAAAGTTGTTTTAATTTGCATTTCTTGAATGACCAGTGATGGTGAACATTTCTTCATGTATTTATTTGCCATTTGTATATCTTCATTTGAGAACTGTGTGTTCATCTCAGCTGCCCATTTTTGGAGAGGGTCTTTGAGTTTGGGGGGCTTGATGTTTTTCAATTCTTTATATGTTCTTGATATAAGTCCCTTGTCTGAGGGGTTGCTGGTTAAAATTCTTTCCCATTCTGTGGGTTTTCTTTTCACTCTGATGGTGATTTCTTTTGAAGTGCAGAAACTTTTCAATAATATGAAATACCAATTGTTGATTCTCTGAAGTGTTTCCCATGCAGTTTGCGACTTGTCATGAATACTCTGCCTACTCCTATGTCTCCAAGATTTCTACCTACCTTATCTTCTAGTAGATTTAGTGTTTCTGTTTTAATGTTTAGGTCTTTGAGCCATTTAGACTTTAGTTTTGTGCATGGTGATAGGCATGGATCTAGTTTCAGTCT
>PVJX010031785.1:0-20918 GCA_004027295.1 Dolichotis patagonum
ACCCTCTTCCATACAGAGCGCGCCTCCGCCACCTGGAACGCGGCCCTCCTGGACCGGCTGTATGCTTTGCTCTATCAGCAGCTGGAAGTCATGAAGATCTGCTTGGTGCAGGAGGCTGGAGGGGAAGAATCTGTCCTGGCAACTGAAGACCCGACCCTGAAGTACTCCCAGAGGACCTTGCTGAAGTACTTCCAGGGCACACATGTCTATCTGGAGGAGAAGAAGTACAGTGACTGTGCCTGGAAAGTTGTCAGGGTGGAAATCAGGAGAGCTATTTCTTTCACAGCAAAGTTGCAAGATAACTTAAGAAGCAAGGAGGGAGATCAGTCACCTTGAGATGATTCCTTTGAATAATGGGATAGCTTATATTTCACACGCATCTTTATATATTTGAAAATACTTTTACTATCATTTAGTCACAGATTTTAAATTAATTCAACTAATACTTTAAGAGTAAAGTTAAGCTAGTGTATTTCTCAAGTATTTCAGTCTTGAAGCATCAGTTGTTAAGAGATGAAAATCTCCATGTTGCTTACATTTATTTATTTATTTACCTATGCATTTTGTCATGTTCATAATATTTATGTTTTGTATAAGGAACTCAGTTTTTTGTTTCATTAAATTATGTTTTTATTTAATTAATTCTTTTTTTTGCTACTGGGTATTAAACTCATGACCTCACACTTGCCAGGCAAGCACTTGTGCTGCTGAGCTAAATCCTTGGCCCTGTTTAATTAATTCTTATCAAAGAACACTTCTCAAGTTTCTTTTCTAAAACTAACCATCCCTGGTTTGTAAAGCAAACTGAAGAATTGATGGTAGTATTTACTTATTCATTCATCCTTTCTTTTCAAATTATATGAATAAAGTGGTATCACAGGAATAGATTATAGAATTGCTGTCAAGAATACAAGTAAATAAAAATAACACAATTCCCACTCTACTGAAATGCAGTGTTACAGAGAAAGAAACATGAAAACTGTACATGTAACCTCGCCTGTATGAAATACTGCAAAAATAATAAAAGAAAACAATATTTACCCACCCCAAATTTTATCCATAAAGATGCTGAGATGGAAAAGAATATACTACATGTCTTTCCTAAGGTGCCTCAGAGACATGAATATGCAGAGGTCTTGTCGGCAGTTAGGTGTGAGGGTCTGGAATTAACAACGGACTCCACAGGTAGAGGTGGAAACTGGGAGTCTGTGACGATTATCTGGTAATGCAGGCAGAGAAATGGAGTTGTTTGTTGGCTGATGCCATCTGTAGGCTACCAAACTATGTGGCATCTGGGTCAAGAGGGAGAAGGTTACCTCTTACTACTTTACCTGTCACACTCACCACTGGCAAATTTGGGTAATGCTTAGGTAATGGAAAGCAAGCTAGGTGAATATTCTGGGGAAACTTGTGGCCACAGAATAATGGCTTATTCTATTTGTAGAAATAACCCTTGTTTTAACCCAGGGTAAAGTGGCAGGGAGGGTAAGATCTTAGGATATTGGGCTCTATGAATATTGATCATGCTGAAGTCTGTCACCTTAGAATAAAAAGTGTCTCTAGATGTGACAATTACATATGCATGAGGTAAGTGGTAGAGTAAATAGGCTGGACTGGTGTTGGTTTTAGATTTCAAATTCCCATGTGTATTTCACCTGAAGTAACTTGTATTTACATTAGAATTATTGACAAGTAGAAGGATTTTGTCAACCCTCATCAAGAAAAGAGTGGAAAAAGCAAGTCTGTTGCGTTTTAATGGTGGACATTTGTTCTGGATGAAGATGGTTCAATGAAAAGTATTGTGTTTTTGATTTAAAATAACAGCTAGTAGAAATATTCAGAGATTCAGAGGTGATAGTATTTGTCCTCATATACTGTGCCACTCCTCCTCTCCATCTGGCTGCAGTGATGTTCTTCAGCCTTGCAGTCAGCTTTTAAAGCTGGGAATGGCTTCAAACCCATAGTTAGATCAGCAGGGAATCTTCTTATTGACAGACAGTGAAGAAACTTTTTGTCTGGAACAAACAATTCTGGGCTCTCCTTAGGGGGCTAAAAGCCAGTTGTAGAAGATCTGAGGTCAAGCAGTCCTTCTGGAGTTGTTATAGTGAATCACCTACCTCTTGTGCACAAGTGTTACTGATGCTTTGAATCAGTAGAAATTCTGCACTGGACTTGGTCTGAAGCTGAAAAGAGTGAAAGCAATGCCTGAGGTAAATAAATGTTTTCTATTGACTGAAGATCTATTTTTTCTTGCATAAGCAAGTGGAGGGCAATGTCATTTGGAGGATGTCAAACTAGTAGACACATGGCCATCTGAAGGAGGGTAAAGGCAGATGACCAAGAACAATTTAATTAATAGGGACAGGGAAATCAAACTTTTGCAAAAGGGAAGGGGACCAAGAGATGGAGGGAGGTCCAAAGCAGAAGAAAAGAGGGCCAAAAAGAATGAAGATGTGTTACGCACATGTACCACTCCCTTGTGATGAATGTAATCATTATGCACTGCAAGCACACGCTGATAAAATAACTGGAAAACTTAATGAGCATGACATGCTCATGCTCATTAAATGAGGGGAAAGAGACTGTAAGATGATTTGGGGACACAGGCCACTCTTTCCCCACTGAAGTTCACTTTATACAGGTCCGTATGCCAGCTTCCTTATGTTTTATCCCTTTTGCTTTCATTTTTTTTTTGAACACGCCATTACCCTATTTTTAAGCTAACTGGTTCTTTATTTATGTCTACTTAAATATGTCTTCAAACCTATTATTAGTTTTTCATTCCAGAAAAAGTTGATTTTAAGTTCCATAATGGTTCTTTGAGTTCTTGTTTAGATTTTCTGTTTCCTTAATGATAGTTCTATCTGTCCATATCAATTTATCTTGAATTTCTTCACACCTTTCTTTAGTTTTTGAGACAGTTTAAAGATTTAAGACAATTATTTTAAAGTATTTGTTTAGTGGATATACTAGTAGGTGTTTTTTTCAGGGAATTTCTAATGACTTTTTATTTATTTTTGAACCATACTTTCTTGTTTTATTATATGCCGTGTGATTTTTTTCTGTAAACTTTACACTTGAATCTAATAATTTTATAACTCTGAAAATAAGCTTCTCTCTTGATCAGCAGTATTTTGTGTTTTATGTTGCTGTTTTTTGTTTTCTAATTATTGCAGGCTGTCTTGAGACCCAGAATCATCCTGATCTATGAACTGAAGTTCTTCTTAGGTTATTTCTGGAGCTACATCTTTCTCTGGCATGTGCAATTACTTTTTAATTTTTGTTTCTGTATTTGTTCATGATTTTGAATATTCTAGCACATAACATTTAATTCTTGAAGGGGGAAAAAGAGACAAATAAAAGAGGAAGAGGAAGCTGACCTGCCAGTGTGCTGGGATTCACTCCATATAGAGAGGAAGACAGAAAAAAAATCAGAGGATAAAACCTGGCAATCAGAGATCTGAGAAGAGACCTTAAAAAGTGAAAAGGCTCGACGGAATTCAGGATCTCTTGCTGCTACTGTGAGGAATGTTTAAGCAGACTGAGAAAAGCCACCATTTATCATCTCAGACTTGCTCGGAAAACTACAAGCCTTTGGTAACTCTGAGTCCAAAATAGTGACATCAAACAGATTCTACCACATGCAGTTGTTATGTGGGAAGGGAGAGAGGTTCCTCTTTCTTCCTATTTCAAATTCTTCCCAGAATCCCCTACAAAGTTCTTTAGAAAGCACCAGTATCTGTAAAAACAACAAAAATTCCTCTTTGTAGAATATGTTGGAAATTAAAATGGTGGACTTCTTTCAAAAGGGTCAACAATGCAACCAGTGAGCACCCAAGGAAAGCTAGAGCCTGTATCTGTACCAAATGTCATGGTACAAATTGTTAAAAAGTTTTCTCAATTTAAACTTATAATAAACTTGCAATAAAAAGAAATAAGCAATGATTCTCTTCACTTGTTTAAAATCTTTGGAACTGTTAACTAAAAACTTGAAATTTATTGTACACAAATATTTTTGAAAAACCAACCATGTTGGCAGTAGAAATTCAGATGGAATGTAGACTATAACAGATAAGGTAAATGTACATGGTATAATCATTCTAAAAATGAAAATTACTCTGTCCAACCACATTAAACAAGTTAAACACCTTAAGACCAAAGACCGAAAAACTGTACACAAATAATGTACTCTAGTAGATATATTTTACTTACCTCAAAGATTCTAGTTAGTTGTTCTACAACTACTTTACATGTAGTACTAAGGTTGAACAACTAAGTAATAATTATACAGATAATACAAAGCAGAACCTTGAGGTGGGGAAAAGAAGATTCAAATAAACAAAATGGAAAGACTAGAGTGAAACATATTATGATGGATTAAAATCAAAGATGTTCACATATTCTCATATTTATTTTAGTATATTCTGATATGGTCTTTTTTGAAATACAGAAAGGTGTGCACATACATTAACATATATATATATATTAATCTGTATCTCTCTCTATCTTGTCTCTAATAGTAAAAGACCTAAAGGCAGTGACATTCCAATAGTGACAGCCACATCTAAATCTCAGAATTCAGTCTTTAATACACATTCCATATAAGGTATTGGGCATTTTTGGAGAAAAAATGGAATTCATTATAGGGAATGGAACTACAAGAATAGCCTGGAGTAGTTTGTGGTATAAGAAGATAGAGAAGTACTCAACAGAAAAAGTATAGGTGTAGAGAAAAAACAAACATGGGCCAATCTGAAAGATCATCCACTAGCAAAAGTTCAGATAACTAGAACCACAAAATAAATAATGCAGTGTGTTATCATAACCAAGAAAATAATATAGATATGTAAATTATTACTGATATTAGTAAAATTAGTTGATACATAAATAAGTTAGGACAAATTTTTTATTCAGAAGAATTCCAAATTTAACAATATAGGAGTGAGGTGAGTATCAAATTTAGAACACCATAAAAATAATTTCAGTGGGTTAGAAGCACAATTATATGCTAAAATTAGAGGGCAAACCTTTTAAAAGTGGCAAAGATAACCATAGATCCTCCAAGTATTTCACGCCAAAGCATCCGTTAGTTGTTGTGATGCTGTTTAACATGTCAATAAAGTATTTGATCATTCTCTTTCCAAAGGGTAGAGTTTAATTTCTCTCCATTTGATTGTGAGAGGGGAAAACAGTAACTTTATACAGGTGAAAGCTAGAAGACACCAACTTATCCCAAGGACTAAACCCAAAATCAATAGTAAATGATATTTTATATTCCCTGTATCATGTGGTATGAATACATCAACTATAGTGTGTTCTTCCATTAAATTTATAACTTCAGTTTAATCATGGGTGAATACCACCCAAATTCAAACTGGTGAAATTCTGCATAATAACTCACCATATTCTTCAGAAGTCTCTAGTCTCTAGGCTATGGAAACAGACTGAGCATGCCTTAGAGATTGAGAGAGTCTCCAGAGATATGATAACAAAATTTAATGTGAAATTCTTTGATTCTTGAAACAGAAAAAGACATTGTGAACAGACTGAGGAAATCTGAGTAAGCTCTTACATCTAAATGATATACTGCAGCAATTTCTTAGTGTTGGTAGTTCTATGATGGTTATGCAAGTACTTAATGTAAGAAGTTGTGAAAGGGAGTAGAGAGGGAATTATATGTACAATTGCTTCAAAATGCAAGTTAATACTTAACATTCTTAACAAGTGTTTCTAAAATATACTTTACTGATTAAAGTAATCCACTAAATTCTCTTGTCAAAGAATTATAATTCTATCTCCCAGGTGACAATTTAGGGGATAGTTCTCTATCTCTTTCTCTATAGTTCTTAAGGTTTTGACAAAGACTTGCCTTGTTCAAACTTTGTGAAGATTCCTCTTTGGTGATTCATCTTCTTTGGGCCCAGACTTCCTGCTCCCATGGACGTAAGATTTACGGTAAATAGGTTTCCTTACAATGCCCTTTCCTGGATGTTACATTGTCCATACTACCTTATCCAGGTTCTTACCTCCCTAATGCACGTCTGATAACCTTGACCTGTGTTCATAAATAGCTTTGTTAAGTTGGTTTAGCAAGGACTTTCCACTTTAGATATCTCTGCTCAGTGATTTTCCATCTCCTGACTCCGTCATTCTGCTTGTTGGTCATCTGCTTATTGGCTGTCTTTGCTTTAGTCACAGTTGAGGCCTCTGTCTTCCACATTGTGATAGCCCTGACATCTTGTCTTAGTTACTTTTTACTCATCACTGAGACAAAATACCTGATGCCCAAAGTCGGGAAAGGAAATGTTTATTTTTTACAGTTTTTGGAGGTTTTAGTCTATACTCAGTTGGCTCCAAGGCAAGGTGGCATGACGGGGCCGCAGTTTATGGCAGCTACAACAGCAAGGCAAAAAAAAGCAAGAAAGAGAGACACACCTTCTTCCTGCCATTACGTCACTTCCTGGCTCCACCTGAGGAGAGTGCGGCACTGACACCACCAATCCAAGCACTAGACAATGAACCACTCACAAATGCACAATGCAAATACATGAGGCCTGGGGGCCACCAACATAAACCATGACATTTTACCCCTAGTCCCCAGAGACTCATGTATTACCTTTATACAAAAAGACATTTTGGAGATTTCCATCTCCAAATGTTGCCAGAGTCTTAACATTTTTAGCATTGCTGTGAAGTTTAAGTCTTAAGTCTCCTCTAATATTTATGGCAAACTCTTAACTGTAACCCCCTGTATAAGTGAAACAAGGCTAAACATTTTTGAAATGTAAAGGCACAAAATAAACATTACCATTTTAAAAGTTATAAATGGGGGAATATAAAGTATTGGAAACAGAGCAAGTCTAACATCTAGCAGGGTGAACATTAAGTTTTAGAATTTTATGCTCAGCATTTGAAGCAATCTGCTTGTAAGCTCTAAAAGGATTGGATGATTTTTATCCCCACGGCACTTTTAGGGATTTTAGCTCTTGTAGCTTTTTTTAAAACCCTGTCTGCTCGCTTTTTGTAGCTTTTCTTGGATGATCCACGTTTTTGGCTTTTTTAAACTTTTGGGGTCTCCACTGCACCTTTGGCTTTACCCTTATATCTTTACATATTGCCCTCTCAGGGGCACACTGCTTGGCCTCCCAGGCCCTTTGCAATAGAGGTGGAAGCCTTCTTACCCTCAGAATTTGTGCATTTTCCTTGCACCTAAAATCAGCACCATGTGGATGCTGCCAAGGTCTGCTGCCAGCTGGAGCAGTAGCCAGGCTTTTCTGTCTCTTGACTGTAGGGGTCGATTGCCTAGATTGCTGGACTCTGTGAACCCAATTGTGAAGAAAAGCTTTTCTATGTTCCCGCCATTCTGGAACCTTATGTGGCTGCTGCCATTCTGGAACATCATGTGGCCTCCTGTGCCATTCTGGAGCATGGTGCTCTGAAGCTTTCTCATCTGAGAAAATTCTTTCACTTTTGCATTTTTGGGGCTGCAAAGGGTGGAGACCTGCTGCTTCCTGGGATGCCCGGTGGTCATCTTTTTTATCTCTCTGTTTCTTCTGAGCAATCCAAGTCTTGGCACTATCTTTACAATCCACAGCTTTACTGGAGTTTTTCTTCTGGCCAAACTCACAGTGTTTTAAATTATCCTGCTGGGCTCTTTGTTCTTGATTAGCAACATAGATCTGGCTAAAAGCCCCCAACAATAGCCATGCCACAGCCTCAACGTTTGACTGCCTTAAAATTTTCTTTGCCAGATTAATCAGTCCATTACCCTTAATCTCAGTCTCAGGAAAGTCTCTGGGCATGAGCAAAATGCAGACAAACTTTCTGCCAAGCCATAACACACATCATAAGGAGTCCAACAACCAATACAGTCTTTCTTCCCAGCAGAAACCTCCCAAGCCTGGTCTTTACCATCAGGCTTTCTAGCCTTCTGGTCTCCTGAGCTCTGACCAGAATCTCCTCTACAGAACAACCTAAGTTGCTCCAGCTCTGTGCATCCAGGCAACATGTCTGAACCTTTCCAAACTCTGCCCACAAGCCATTTCCCAAGCCTTTCGAAAAACATGGTCAGGTACAATCACAGCAATGGCCCCACTCCCTGGTACCAAATTCTGTCTTAGTTACTTTTTACTCATTGCTGAGACAAAATACCTGATGGTAAAAGTCGGGAAAGGAAATGTTTATTTGTTACAGTTTTTGGAGGTTTTAGTCTATACTCAGTTGGCTCCAGGGCAGGGTGGCATGGCGGGGCCGCAATTTATGGCAGCTGCAAACAGCAAGGCAAAAAACAGCAAGAGAGAGAGAGAAACACATCTTCTTACTGTCATTACATCACATCCTGGATCCACCCCCAGGAGAGTACAACACTGACACCACCAATCCAAGCGCTAGACAATGAACCAATCACAAATGCACAATGCAAATACATGAGGCCTGGGGGCCACCGACATAAACCATGACATACCTGTCCCAGAAATTAAGAATGAATTCTTTCTTATTGCTTTATCTCTGTTCTTCAATGTAAGTCAGTGCAATTAATCCAGAAACAAACTCTGCAGGAAATTCAGGTGACTGAGTCTTCAGTCACCTCTGGCCATATTTTTAGTGTCTCAGGGAGCCCTTAAATGGGAGCGCCTATGTCTCTCAGTCTGGATTAGTTTACTCCTCTCACCTAATCACAACTAAAATGTGTGTTCTCCCCAGACAAGTGAAAATTAGAGACTGATGGATTTGAACAAATGCATAGAAGTGAGCAGAATATTGTTTATGTGTGCAAAATGTTATTTATAATATATATCTGAGCACTAATAGTGTTTTACACAAATTTTCTAGCTCATAAAATTATATTCTGAAGTAGACAAAAGTAGGATCTAACACTTAAAAATAAAACAGGACCCAAATTAATCATTAAATAATTCATGTAACAAGCTGAGATCAGAAAATAGGGCTTTTCAGTGATAGAGTCAAATAGAAATAGGAAAGACAGAGAAAAGCCAGGACTGAAAACAATGAGCAGTGTAGAAATCATCCCTGGTTCTTACCCAGGCAGCAGGTGAATGCAAAGACTGGAAGAGGGGTTTTCTTTCTTTTTTTTTTTAAATTTTATTTAAAGAGAAACAAAACAAAACAAAACAAAACAGAATAAAGGGTAGCAACAATACAGAATTCCAAGAAAAAAGGAAAAGAACAACAACAAAAAAATCCTAAGAAATTATTACTTGACAAATTACATACTGACTTCTTGGAAATAGTTGTTCAAATTACAAAGTTAAAACATGTAGACATTCAAACAGTGAGACTGTTAACAGTTCTGCTCCATGATCTGACAAAAACAGCAATATGGTCATCCATCTTACCCATGCAAATATACATGCAATTATATCAAAAGGGTAAAATTAAACACAACAAAACAGAACAAAGCGGATCACAAGAAAGCAATGTCAGAGACAAAAATTTCAAAACTAGACAATCGGAGATATTCACTCTGTATCATATTGACTCTTGTTTTCTTCCAAATAGTTGTCCATATTGTCACATACAGGGAACTCACATGAAACAACACAGTATGGAATTGATCTGAGCAGGAAGAGGAGAGCATTTCAGGTCTTTAAGACCAGACATTAGAGAAGCCAAGAATGGCTGTCATAGTATCTCTCATTCTCCTCAAAACAGCTTTCTATACCTTCATATGTGTTGAACTTAAACAAGACAAAGCAAGCTAAAATCACTTTGAACAAAAAGTGATAGTTTTGCTGGATTTCACATCATGACATTATGGAATCAGCACTGGGTATTATAGTGTCTCTTTTTCTTCAAAATAGTTGTTCATTTCAACATGTGTTATATAGTTGGTTCTCATAAACTGTTTATAAGCTCTATACATGCATGAGTCTCTAAATGTATATCTATCCTGTCTGTATTAGAAGTAAAAACAAAACAAAGCAAGATAAAACAAAACCAATTCCTAGAAAAGCATGAGGCAAAAAAGTCCAAATTTTCTTTTATAGTTTTACTGAAGTTATTGAAAATATCAATTATATGACAAGTAAAAAGAGAAAAAATTGAGTATTTGAATATCTAGTTGCAAATGAAGTTAAACATTTTTCATAAGCAAATTAAGTACATTAATATAAACATTAAAATAATAATTGTTTTTCAATACAGCTTAACACTTAATGATTTAGTCATTTTAATACATTGCTCTCATATATTACAGATTGATAAACTACATATGACCTTGATAACTTAGCACTTAATCAAATTAACCACATAAATAAATCATATTAGTCACTAAGAAATTTTAGTTATGAAGATAAAAGTCAGCATGTTTTAAATATAACTTAGAGATTAAAATTTTTATTCAGTTTTTAGTCCTGAATTGAATAAAAAGATAAATTTAACAAGCTTTATGTCTAATGTATAGACATATGGGGCAAATTAATAGGTATAGAGCATATTTATGTTATTAAAAGTTAATAGGTTTTGAATTGAATAACATATCTAAAAGGCCTTGGAGTAAGGAAGTAGGAAACAATGATCCAAAAATGGTTGAGAAACACTGCTCTAAACTCACATAGAAAATGCTTACGTGAAGTAAAAACAGAAGTTGAAAATAATAGAGGTTACATTCAGAAAATGGAAAGTACCACGTGTGCTCTTCAAGACCTATGGACAAATCAAGGTCTTCAGAGAACCTGGAAGGGAAGATTCAACCAGGGCAGGAACACCTACAGGACCACCAATGGCATTGTCATTTATTTTACTGGTGGGTCTTGTGGTGCTCAGCTGCAGGTCAGTCTACTCTCAGAACTGTGATCTGTCACAAATGCACAATTCAAGGACAAAGAGAGCCTTGATACTCCTGGGACAAATGAGGAGAATCTCCACTTTCTCCTGCCTGAAGCACAGACAGGACTTTGGCTTGGCCCAGCTGGAGTTGGATGGCAAGCAGGTCCAGAAGGCTCAGGCCCTCTCTGTCCTCCATGAGATGACCAGGCAGACCTTCAACCTCTTCACATCACAGGACTCGTCTGCTGCCTGGAATCAGAGTCTCCTTGACACCTTCTGCACTGATCTCCATCAGCAGCTGAATGACCTTCAGGCCTGCCTGACCCAAGAGGCGGGACTGGAAGAGCCTCTCCTGATGCATGAGGACTCCAGACTGGCTGTGAGGAAATACTTCCACAGGATGGCTGTCTACCTGAAGGAGAAGAGCTACAGCCCTTGTGCCTGGGAGGTGGTCAGGGCAGAAATCGTCAGATCCTTCTCTTCATCAGAAAAAGTCACAAGAAAGATTAAAGAGTAAGGAGTGAGTCCAACCAGTAAATAATTCTTATGGACTAATACCCTACAATACACTTGTACATTCTGCTGTTTTGAGCACATTCATTTCTGCTGTAATTTCGACATGAGCTCATTAAGTTTGTCAGAAGTTATGCCAAGAAACATCACATTCCCTACAGATGAACATGCTGCTGTATTGAATGTATTTATTTAAATATTTATTTTTAAACCAGTAAGATCTAAATTATTCTGTTCAAATAATCATGTTAACTCTAAGACTGATACAACAAAATGGACTGTTTATAGTTAGATTTTATGTTTTTTTGTTCGTTAGAGCTTTCATATAGAAAACTTCATGAATGTGTTCATTCTTTAATAACAAACATCAACCTGGATATGCAAATTGAATTGTAATTCATTTACCCATCAATGCTAGTTTTAAGTTACAAACAAAACTCCATTTAATATAAATTACATGTTGCTCTGAATTTGTAATGTGAACATAACAAAAACCATTGCTGTTGTCATATCTTTGGGTTTTTGGGAAAAGAAAACTAGAAACAATGATAATATAAATTGATATCAGTTCTGTGAAATGCTACAAAGAAGGGAAAACAAATGAAATTTTCCTAGCACTATGTAGACTGAGACATATTAGGTCATAAAAATGAAAGGGAAGATATTCTCCATGCTGACTTGGAAAGGTGTTACTGTAACTGCCTGTTTCTAGCTAACGTCTGCATTTACAGTTGCCTGAGATTCACATGTGGCCATCAAGAGTTAACAATGGCAGTGGTCATCTGGGGAGAGAATGTAGAGGTAGAGAAATACTTAAGCATGATCCAAGGTCCTTTAAACTTTGAAGAGATTATGGAGAAGAGTCAGAAACAATAGGGGAAGAAACTTACATTAGAAGTATAGTGAGAGACAGTGATACATGATATACAATGTAATAACTATTGTTATTTGCTATTCTCTTATTTGACTATGAATTTTTTTGTTTTATTTTTCATCAAATAAAAAATTAAAAATAAATTTAGCCCTAAGGGGAAAAAAGCATATTTCAGAAAATAAACTTGCTTTGAAGAATCATTAATGGATTAATGGCAGATGTGGATTGAAACTGTCCGGCACACTGGGAAATTAGAGAACAGTGGGTAGAATTAATCAGCTGAAACTATGCTACAATAGGCGAGAGGCTGAACAGGATTAAATCACTTAGCTTACATAGGAAGAAATTCTGCAAAATCAGTTTTCAGAGTGGGATAAAAAGAAGAATGCAGAGGTCCTGTCAGCTGAAGCCCATCCATGTTGACTTGTCAGAACCAAGAATTTTCTGCTCTTAGTCCCACTGATTCTCTGGTCTCAGATCTCTAATCTTTGAAAACACTAAGAATAATTTTATTGCATCCATTTTTATCAGAGCCAATCAGTTGTTATACCTGGAAAGGCATCATGCCCAGATTCCCTTTAGCCTCAATAATCATAAAGTGAGCACCTATAAGAAGAAATGACCCAATGAGTGGAAGCTCATGATTGCAAGGAGCAAAAGAGGCACAGCACAGGGTTCCCAAGAGGGACTGCATCTTCACCAGCAGATCGAATAGCAATACCTACATCTAGGTTCTCAAAGATGGCATTCAGAAGCCAACTTTGGTCATCCTGAGGATTAATTATAGAACTACTTTTGTGAAAGGGTCTCCCTGCTATGGGAAATGGATACAATTAATTTCTGTTTGTCACTTCCAATCCTAGAACATCTGGTGGGTAAGTAAATACATTAAAAAGCCCCTATCATGGTGCACAGCTTTGACTGGTATCCCAGCCAGGTTTTGCTGACAATGGGATGTTTTCTGCCTATGTTAAAGAAGCGGATGGTCAGCAGTCTATACCAGCAGTCCACCCTGGTATAACAAAGTGCCTTTTGGCAAAATACCTGAGTGCAGTGGCAGTGGCACCAGTGACTGGATCCATGGAGCCAGGTTCTCTGCCACCTAGCCTGGTCAGCCATGACAGCACCACATCTCTTGTGAATGCCTCAAAACCTGCAGATCTCTCCTCTGAAAACAGTCTCTCTCATTCCTGAAAGTCTAGTTTGTCTCTGAGAGCAGCATCCTAGCTCCTAGGTATGATTCCTGCCCAATACTTTTTAGCCATGATGGTTCTGGCTGCCTGCGCTTTGTCTCGAAGCTGGATGTTCTAGAGTAGAATATCCAGGTCCACCTATGCCACTGCATCTTTGTGTAATGTGGTCCATGACCAAAGATCTCATTACAGCCTTGGAGATGCTGCACCAGAATAGATCACTCAAGTGTCCATTTATGAGACAGACAAGAAAGATTGTTGCACATTTTGCACTACTGAAATCCCTGGGGCCTTGTCAGTTTGGGATTTGAAGATCTTAGAATCTTCCATCCAAAGCATCTAAATTATGCAAAGCTGGGTGAGTCCTCTCCATCCAATATGAGAAATGTATCTGACTTCTATTGTCATTTTCATGATGGTGAGCAAACACTGCAAATTACATTGTGCATTAGTGTTTGAATAAAACTGTGGAAGTATTGGTTTCTAAAGGCAGTAGTGATTTGTTTTCGTTGTTTCATTTTACTGTTGACCAAAGTGTCTCTTTAAGTAGATTGTTATAGAAAAATTTCACAGTAAATTAAAGGAAAAAGTGGACATGTTTTCTGAAGAAAAATTAAATTTAAAAATCCCACATGTGTATTTAAAGAGAGAGGAAAAAAAGAAAATGCAGGTAGATAATTTATATCTGTGCAATTTTTACTTTTTTCAAGTATACTTGCATTCATATAGATCTGATGAATTTCATGTATTGGCAAATTATGTTAATATGTTTAAGATTTTGTTCATTTTAAATTATAATACTTTTAATTACAACTCTGATTGAGATTATGTTGAATGTCAGTAAGATGTGCTGTGGATGGAAACTATGACTTCAGTGGAAAAACTGATGGAATTGGTGATCTCAGTGACTGCTGAATGGGTGCTGGTGGAAGGTGAGTAAGAGGACAAAAGGACTCCCATTGTCTGTCTTCCCTCTGAGGAGTCCTACACTTCGCTTTCATCACAGTGACACTTGCACTCATTTTCCTTTTGCTTTAGTCTACTCAAATGCAATAGCAGCGGTCTAGGACTGTTGAATACTGGGGAAAATTCATGTATCAAAAATTACTGAAAATAAACATTCAAGTCCTTCTTGTCATTTTTACTTTACCACTGTAGTTCTAAAGTCTTAAGTGAAAGCGGCAACAAAACACTTTGCCCAGAAAAATATGAGATACAGAGTATGTATAAAATTTAAGACTCTGAAACCATTAAAATAAAAAGCAGGGTAATTTTATGTAACCTTATAAACTTGATTTCATGGCGTCACATTTTGTCCTGTGAGATAGAAAATGATGATCCCAGAAACTCACCTGAAATGTCATACTATTGAAGATGTGGAAGTACACACTAGATAGGAGGAGTTAGAAATTATGAAGTCATGAAGGCAAGAAGATCTGGAAAAGCCACAGGCTATTTTCTGGATGCATGGTTTTTCTTTCTTTTCTAAAGTTTTAAGCAATCAATGTACTGCAAAGTATGTCAATACATTTAGTGTTAATTTAAAATCATGATATATAAACAAATTTATTTGTGTCTTATTACTTTGAATACCAGTAAGCTCCTCCGCTCTTTTCTTCTTTTCATAGGCTGAAATATGTAACCAGTTCACTCCTTCATGAAAACTTCACTATGATGATATAAGTATTTCTAGAATTATTGGCCTTAATGAATTACTTATAACAATCTCACACCATATTACTATAGCAGCTTCATAATTCATTTCCTTTTCTGTTATAAATGAATATGATGAGAATTATTTTACATTAATCACTAGTTTTATAAATTTTATATAGTTTTATGACTATTACAATCTTACATGTATCAAAAAACCAAAATACTATGGATATCCAAAATGACACACTTCCCTTATAACAGGATGGGAGCAAACTGGATTCATCTGTTCATCAGTACCCCCCCACACACACACACCTACACACACTCATGCAGCTGAAAGCAAAAAAAAAAAAAAAATCCTAGCTGAAAACACAACATAAGCAATGGAAATCCAGATAAACTTGTGCATTATTTCTGAGTTAAAGGAGATTTCAAAATTATAACTGAAAACCAGAGCATAAAACTGATAAAATGAACTCTCACTCGGATTAGAGGATTTTACGTTTCATTCCATTTAAATGTACACATGAAGGAAATGAAGGGTGTGACCTGCTAACTGTTCTGGACTGCTTATACACTGCACTGTTTATTTTTTCTTAGCAATAGCAGTGATGGTCAGGTTCCATGAAGGAACTTCAGTAAAGTTCACTAAAATTTGTCTAAGATGGTCAGAGTCACAAGAAATTGTCAAATGTATTAGCTTTCTCTATTGAGAAAAAGGTAATCTTGAAAACAGCATTGAAATTACTTCCTTTTTCTAAAGACAAGAAAATACTATTTAGTAAAATAATTTTTAAACCATAGATTAAAAGATTGAATCCAAAAGTTGCATATTTTCATATGCCCGATTATTCTTTTTCTACTAATTTAACATCATAAAGTTGGAAGCTTCTCCCCACTGAAAGCACCACTGTGTACAGCCCAGTCTTGAGGTCCACCTTGGGCTAATTGGACAGCCATGTCCAGGTTCCTTTCAGGTCCTGGCTCCCTCTCCTAGTGTCACCACTCAGCATCCCTCAGTGTTTCTCCTACCGGAAGCCATGCCAGAATCGCACCTGGAAAACATCCACACTCTGTAAAAGTCACTGCCCATATTATCTCGAGCTTCTAAGAATCCTTAATAAAAAGAGATTGCTTCCTAAAAAAATCTCATTCGCTAAAGTTTCCATACAAGATATACCTTAAAACATAAAGCAAAGCTTGGAAAGCAAGGTTCTGTGCCTGCTGGCTAAAGTAAAAGGTCGCCAGCAAAGCTGTGGCTGTGAGGTTTCCTCTTCAGTATGCACAGGAAGAAGGAATGTAAAGGTTCATATGATATTTTTCACTCTCTCTCTCGCTCTCTCTCTCTCTCTCTCTCTGTGTATGTGTGTGTGTGTGTGTGTGTGTGTACTCTAAAGCTTCAAAGAATAAATGTTGGTAGTAATCCTATCAGTCATAGGCTACCTGAAAAAGTATAATGTCAAAGGCAGACTAGTTCTATTTCTGTTTATTTTTGAAAAATTACTTTCCACAACTGCAAAAATACTAATTTTTCCTCAAACCATTTTCTTTAGTTCTATCATAATATTGCTCATTATTTGGGACCAGTTCCTCCAAGTAAAACAACATAATCAACTCAGCAGCAAAACCTTCTAATAAGAGGCACAAGGAAACTGACAACATAGGTGACCCAGAGCCTGTCGTCTCAGTCCTCCTACTATAATGAGCCCAACTTTCCTCATTTCTCCAGAATAACTTCCATTTTCATACCCATAATCCAGAGTTCAGCTCTGAACCTTAGCCCCTTGGCTTCATTCTAATTTAGGTCCTTGATTTTGTTCTGATTTAGCTCATGCCTCAAAGTAGACAGAGAGCTAGGATTCACAATGTGTTGAACAAGTCCATTCAAGTTTATGGAGGTACAATCTGAAGAAACCAAAAAGGAGAGTAACAACATATGCCATTAACACAGGCCAGGTAGTCACTAGTTAACATGTCTGGCTAAGGCAAATGCAGCTTTTGAAGCAGGGGAATTGGGAGCTGAAGAGGAAGAATGAGGCACTCTACTTAGTAGATGACTCTTATCAGTCTAGAATTGGTTCTGATTCTTAAGGCCAGAAATCCCCAGACAGCAGGTAAGAGCTAAGAATTCAAACCGGGGTTTGTGTTCTCCTAGTGGGAGTCAAAAGTGGCTCCAGAGCTCAGGAACTCCCTGTGCTTTCATTTTTCCCCTTTGGAAAATAAGGATAATTGTAGCATTTCTCCTGTCTCCCTTACTCACTAAGGTCTATAGTGACTTCATGGAGGATTTCAATAGATATGGAAAATGAGGGTATAATTCATGGCGTCAAATGAGAATGGAGTTTGGGAGTGCTAAGCACAGTATCTTACTGACAAGTACTTTATGCCACTTAGTGGCCTATTTCATCTATGATCATTACACTGATTATTTAACTACTAAGTTAAGGGAATGTCCTTTAAATTATCATTTTTTTCCTTCAGGTATGACAAGAGGAATATTGATCTTATGACTGTTTATTTTCTATTATCCAGAAAGCACACAGGGCTCTCACAAATCTGCCTTTCTTGTGTATTTAATTGAAAGTTGGTTGATGTGTCTTCCTGGTTGCTCTGTGATGATGTAATACAATGAAAATGAAAATAACCTTTGGGCCAGGGAATAACTTTTCTCTTTCATCCCAGGCCTGTTTCGTTGCTATTCTTTAATGATCTTGCTCTGTTCCACTCTGCATCTTGCTGGGCTGAGTGAACTAAACTTTCCTTTTCTACTTTTATTTTTTACTGTAAGACATACATTTGTTTTCTATTTGTCTCTAGGCACTACAGTGCAAAGAGGAACAACTCTTGCTTTCTATGAAAAAGGAAGTGAGAATGAATATCTGCTCTTTTGTATTCTTCTCAGGATAACCATACATCCCGTTTACTTTATTACATGTATAATTCATTAAAGTATTGACATTAAGGAAAAAGTTTTATTTTCTCACAATTAAGTAGCATTGGAATACCAGAAAGTTCTTTGGGATATCCGAATTCTAATCCAAATTTTAAGAAGATCAATGTGACAAAAATCAACATGAGCTTTTCTCAGATAGGGGTTATAATCGATACCTCTTGTGTGGGAGAAAATTAATTTGTGGGACTATGAATGAATTCTAAACCTTACAACAGTTTGTAGTGTTACAAAGCACAACTCTCAGGAAATAATATTCCTTAGAATTTACTTTGGGCTTCCTTATATATGTCACGAAAGCATTGACAATCAGTTAATGACAGATACACATAATGGATACTGAATCACTACTGCAAACCTGCAGACCAGAGGACTGAGACGGGGGATTTCTCTCCATTATAAACACGATCTCTGTTCCCATAAATATTGGCCTGTATCTTGTATCTATCTTGTATCTGAAGATTTTACGTGGCTTTCAGTGCTTCTTATATTTTCTGGGCTACACCAATTTAGTGGGAGTTATTTATATTCTATTATTTAATTTTATTAGTTATTCAACATGTAAATAATGGTGCTCAAGTTCTGAAATGAAAAAACATTGACCAAGTCTAGATGAACATCAGCAAGTGAAGAAATTAAAAATTATTTCTCATGTGAAAAAAATGAAAATCTTTTAAACCAATAGTACAAATTAAAATAATTTATATATAATGTAGCACACAGCCATTTTGAAAGATATTTAAAGACTTCATTACACTGTATTACATACATATTTTTGAGACAGGGTCTCACTATGTAGTTCATCTGGCCTTAAACTTACTATGTAGCCCATCTGGCCTTGAACTTGTAGCAGGTTTCCTGTTTCAGCCTCCCAAGATTTAGGATTACAGGAGTATGTCACCATGGCTGGCACTTGTATTATAGTTTGATAAACTTATTCATTTACATATATATAATTCATTTAGGTTTATGCTAGTGCATACATCAAACAAAATTAGAAATTATATCTAAATATATAATTTATAAGTAGAAATCACAATTCATATTCAAATGAATTGTACTAAAAGTCAAATAATTACATGAAATTGTTAACTGTCAAATCTTTTAAACTTAACTTTCTGTTTGAAATTTTAGTTTAGTCTTTAACGTAGATTTAATATATCTCTCACTTATTTTTATGTGTAAAGCAAAGATATAGAATCATACATATATACATTGTCATATATTTCTGTCATTGATTCAGGGATTCAATTAGAAAAAAAAATACCTAGTAAAGTTCTAGTGGCATGGGGAGTGCAGGAAGTGATGACAACAAATTGACTTTGGCATTGTCTAACCAGTAAAAACCCAGTTAGACAATGCCAAAAAGGAAAATAAAAGCAGAAGTAGAAGACAAGGAGAGGGTATTCGGCAAATGGAACATCTTATGTTCCCTATTTAAGTCAAAAGAATAAGTTCACATCTTCAGAGAACCCAGAAGTGAAGATTTAGGAGCACCCATTTAGCCAGAGTAGAAGCATCTGCAAGTTTCACAATGCCCTTGCCCTTTGCTTTTCTGGTAAACTTGGTGATGTTTATCAACTTCTCTCTGGGCTGTGACCTGCCTCAGACTCACAGCCAGAGGAACATGAGGGCCTTGATTCTCCTGGAACCAATGAGGAGAATGTCTGCTTTCTCTTGCCTGAAGCACAGACAGGACTTTGGCTTGGCCCAACTGGAGCTGGATGGCAAGCGGGTCCAGAAAGCTCAGGCCCTCTCTGTCCTCCATGAGATGACCAGGCAGACCTTCATGCTTTTCACATCACAGCACTCATCTGCTGCCTGGAACCAGAGCTTGCTGGACACCTTCTGCACTGATCTCCATCAGCGGCTGAATGACCTGGAGGCCTGCCTGACCCAAGAGGCGGGGCTGGAAGAGCCTCCCCTGATGCATGAGGACTCCAGACTGGCTGTGAGGAAATACTTCCACAGGATTGCTGTCTACCTGAAGGAGAAGAGCTACAGCCCTTGTGCCTGGGAGGTGGCCAGAGCAAAAATCATCAGATTCTTCTCTTCATCAGAAAAATTGGCAAGAAAGATTAAAGAGTAAGAAATGAGACCAACTGGAACAAGAGATGATTGTTATCGACTAAGAACACCCTGCATTACACTTGTGCAAGTTCTGGCATTGAAAAGACTCTCATTTCTGCTGTGATCATACAAAATTCAAATTGTTCCATGTTTTCAGGAATACTAGACAACATTGTGTCTTTCTCTATAGGCAATATTCCCTTTCAGATGATTATTCAAATATATTTATTCCTCTAATCCATATTATACTTATTTAACAATGAGCAATATTTAAATTTTTATGGTATACATAATGTTATGGAACAATTTACATTGTTTAATATGAAAGAATGTTCTTCAAAGTTAATTTGTTTTTTTCTTTTTCATTAAATTTTTATCATGAAATTTGTTGTATATACTTATTCTTTTTCTCATTCTTTTTTTTATTTTTTTAAAATTTTTTATTTTAAAAGGGTGTAAAATTAAACACAACAAAACAGAACAGAATGGGACATAAGAAAGTATAAATTTCAAAGCTAGACAACCCAGGATCTTTACTATCTGTCATATTGTCTCCCATTCTCTTCCAAATGGTTGTCCATATCTTTGCATATGGGGAGCTCATACTAAATAACATAGCCAATCTTTTCACAAGATGTGTAGTTCACTGGCTCCCACTTGCTAGGCAGGGGGGAGGGGGACAGGATGATGTGAGATGTCTGATTCTCAGCCCACATGTAAGCAGGATCGCAGTCACCCCCCAGAGATGGGAAGAGTTCCTTGTTCTCCCGGCATCCCAAGTCAACTGCATGGTGCAGGTCCCGATGCGCCAGGGTCTCTCTCCTTCAGGCCGCTGAAAGTCTGCCACACTCTCAACCACTCCCAGAGAGGGGAG
>PVJX010031786.1:0-20929 GCA_004027295.1 Dolichotis patagonum
CAGAGTTGTACAACCATAATCAAACAGATTGTTTTTGCCATCTCAAATCAAAACACTCTGCCTACTAGTCATCTATGAATCACAGATTTACCTATTATGAGAATTAACTTTTTTCCTTTCAAAATTGACCATTCTCACAACAATAAAGACCTGAACTTATCCAAAGAAATGTAAATCCTGCAACATGAGTTCTCTATTATTGTTTGATTCTTGAGAAGATTTTCACTGTATATTGCTCTTTCTTCCTACTTTGTGCCAATGATTAAGGTGAACTAAAATAGAACCTTTCACACTTCCTCCTCACTTCTGTTTCAAAGCCCTAAGCAGCCAACAATTTCTCTGTTCTTTGGATTCCACTAGGATTGTATTAGTACCTTACAAGTGGAAGTCATTCTAATTGAAATTGTACTTCTCCAAGCCCTAAGCACAAACCCCATAGTAGAGGGCACATGAGAACCAACAAAGACAGTAATACCATAAATCCCTTTATTTCATTAATAGATCCCTAGCCTCCAGTCTAGGGATTTGTTCTAAACTGCTCCTTTATGGGTCCATATTTGCAAAGGATCTCTGCATTAAGATGTTGGGAAGAAAGAAGGAAGGTGATGGAGATGATGCTGAAAGTCACAACTAGTAAATGGCAGTATGGACTAGAATTTACATTTCATGTCTACACACCACACACTCATACCTACACACACACACACACCCCAGATATTTTTCTGTCATCTGTAATTAGAGCTACTCTTCCAAAAAACTTTTAATACTTGACACAAATATCTTTCCCTAAACTATTACTTTTAAAATGTACATGTTTTCCTAGACATTAGCATATTTGACTTTTAAACAACACATATTGTTGTATAGTATGCATTAAACATCCAGATGATTATTGTAAGAAGATTCAAATTTAAATTTAAGTGATATGCTTCTCAAGTTTTCATATGACGGTATAGTTTGCGAGCTAACAGGTTTTCCTGCTATAAAAAACATAGTTTGAAAATGAATTTTCATATTTCACTTCTGCTATTTTTAAAAGCATTTACTTAGTACTAAGTAAAAGTTCCATAAATTGTAAATACAATACAATGGAAGGAATAATAGTACTCCTTTGGAGCACCTAAAGTGAAAACCTATTCACTTAAACAGGATGCTTATTGTGCTTTAATTGTGTATGTATAAATTGACCATGTGTTTCTATTTTAAAGAAAAATAATACTAATGAGCAGGTACAGAAATTTATTACAGGATAAATACAAAATGCAAGAGCTATGCTATCCTTTATGGAACATGAAGAATTTTATAATGCCTCATAATAATAATATATTTATTTTGACATAGCATTCTGTTTCCTAAGAACTAGTTATCTCTTAGAATATTAAAGTTGATTCAACATTCACTGAAGTAGTACTACAAGTAAGAAAGAAGAAGGCTGAATACAGTGTTTTCCAAATACACAAATGATCATAATCTTACACAACTACAAATTCATAGGATATTATGTGAAAAAGTCTGATTTAATTGATATAAGATGGAATATAACTATCTATAAGAAAGTTTAATATGTTACAAGCTTGAAGAACATTGTTATAATGCACTCAAAGCCAAATACTAAGAATTTAGGTTAGATTTACCAGACTGACTACTAATCAGTATCTATATACATATCATTTGATCTATATACATATCATTTGAAAGAGCTTGAAATATGGCTATTACTAAGAATATTTCCTCCATTATATGTCATATGAGCAGTAGAAATTCTTTTGTAGTCATCTGAAAACTTTTTTTATTCTTTGAGGATTCCCTTCTAAACTATAAATTCCCTGAGAATGCTACTAGTGGGTATCTTTTAATTAAACAATAGTCTTCTATGAAGAAAAAAAAGAGGAGTGGGAAGTGAGAAGGAACTGCTGAAAGGATAAAAGACAGAATTGATTCATTTTCCTATTAAGATTAACATTTTAAAGCCAAAACAAAGCAAAATATCAAGTCCACAAATTTAAATGAATGTGAATTTTTACACTTGTATTAAAAAGGACAATAAAATGCTACTTTCCCAGACAGTCAAGAGAATTTAGCTAAATTTTTCCTTAATGACATTATGCCATCAACAGATTTTAAAACAATACCTCCTTCCCACATGGTAGTTAACAGCCATCAGTGTAGATTCTAGATGCTTAATAGTTTTAGCTTCAAAAATAAGCAGATTATTGCTCATAACCCCTGTGTAAAGTTATTCACATGAGAAAGTATTGAAATTCAATTATTCAATACAAGCCAGAAATTTCTAGCTATAATAAAAGTTCATGATGAATAGGAAATACCCCAATATACATATATGTCACCAAAATTAAGATATAAAAATTTATTTCAGACAGCAAGGAGGAATATATGGGGTAAAATATTAACATATATAAAAACAGAGGAGTATTCTTGGGTTCCTTAAACAGTAAACATTGTTATCACGCAAAGTTAAGTAATTCATGAGTAGAGTAAGATCATACCACATACTTACCAAGACAATCTGAGCTGCCTCCTCAGTATTAGGACTCTGCCTCATATATCACAAATTCCCCCAATACTAACAAGTTCAACAGTCTTGACTTTTAAAGGGAGTGATCAGTTACTAATTCCTTGTAAGTTCTCTAACAGAAAACAGCAATGTCTGTATATGATTAATTTCTTCCTATTCTTCCCTTCAAGCTTGATAGTATATCACCAAATGGTAGGAGGAAGAACAATATCCCAAGTAGGAAAGGCATGAAGAATGACAGGAGACTAACACAGGAGGATTGCAACTTTGAGACCAACTAAGTGAGACCCTGTCTCAAAATAAAAAATCAAAAGGGCTGGGAATGTAGCTCAGTGACAGAACACTCCTGGATTCAATCTGGAACACACACACACACACACACACACACACACACACACACACTCAATGTGATGTCTAGCATCACACCCCTTGTGCTCCTTTTAGTTAAACTACTTTTTAATTCTCCAAATGGCTTTGGGAAGAAACGTTATCTCTTTTCATAGTGCCATACAGTAATCACAACTGCATCAATACTTCAGTTGAGTAATTGTCAGATAAAGCTTCACATTTTTCAAGAGATCTTGTAAGTACATTGTAGAGACTATAGGAAATGTGTCCAATAACTTTCATTATAACATTAAATCTAACATTTGTGCAAACTTCCTTAGTTTCTAAGATAACTCTTCTCTAAAACTCTTAATTAAAAAATAAAACATAGCTGACTGTTATAATGAGATTTATTACCCAGGATATCATAGTTTTCATTTTATCAATAGAAACAGTGTTCCTAGTGTCTACCTTGTTGGTATTAGTATCCTCCTGCTAAATTTGTAGTATCCATATGAATGACAGAATCCCCCAAAATGCATAAACTTCAGGTCTTCCACTACCAGTTCAAGATGTATATCTGCAAACGCTTAAGCATCTTTGCAACTACATGTTTCCAAGAGCATCAAAAGATACGCAGAAACTGTCTAGAATATCTACAATATTAAGTGATGACAGATAAACACAAAATCAAAAATCTTTTACCTCCAAATAGCAGCAATAATACATTAAAATAACTTTTAATTCATATTATTTTCAAGAACTCTACCTTGCCAAACTAGTACAAATAAAGAAATACATAATTTTCTTTGGTGATACTGAGGAAGGAATAGTGGGCTTTTACACTGAGCTACAACCCCCAGTATTTTTCTCTTAGTTTTATTTTGAGATAAGATCTTGCTAAGGCACTATGGAGCTCAAACTGGGCTCAGGCTTGTGATCTGCTTGCCTTAGAAACACCAATACAGTTTCTGCAGTGGTAGATAATTGAGCTGTTTATAGTTTATATATAAACTCTCAGAGTTCAAAAGATACAAATTTCTTCTGAACATACTACCTGTCTCCAGCCCAAGAATATTCATATAAAAAAAAAACTCCACAACTATATTCATTCATTTGATGCCAGAAGACACCCCAATAGCTTAACCTAGAATAATTCTTATAGATAAGAAAATGCTGTATGGGCATGGTAGCACAAGCCTATTATCACAGCACTTGGGAGGCTGAGGCAGGAGGATTGCTGTGAGTTTGAGACCAGCCTGGGTTATATAAGTGAGCTTGAGAACATCTTGAACTACATGGTGAGACATTGACTTAAAAAAAAAAAAGCTTTAGACTGTTCCCCTTTCTCACTCAATTTTGCCTTGAAACTCTGTGGTGATTAAATATACAGGTTGCATGTTCTTGCTGAACAACTAACATTAAAATGTTACAAGATTTCCTTGATCATTTATGACATTATTTTTCCATAATCAAATATACTGCACACACACACACACACACACACACACACACACTACTGATGTCAAGCTAAATGTAGTAGCAGCTAAATCCTAGCTAAAGAACCAGTAATTACAAACCATGTATATTTAGCAGAGCGAGTCAAATGGAACTAGATCTACTGTGGCTTCATCCTTTTTAGTTGGCATCGTACACTTATTTAGTATCTCTGCCTTGGGTCTTCTACCTTGACAATAGGCTTAAGAAACTCATCTCACAAAGTAGTAGTAGGACTGAATATGAAAATGAAATGTAAGGTCACTGACATACACAATAAGACACATTATTTTTACTAATTGCAAAGCTTATGATATTGCTGAGATATAAGTCTTTAGAGTAATCCAAGTAATTGGTATTTCTGTTATTTTAAAATAACAATCAGCATTAACAATCACAAAAATAATAACTGTAACTGTTAGGTTGTAAGGAAATTATGATTAAAGTAGAAAATTCAAATATTTTTATGACAAATGACAATAATATGAATAAAACTTGCAAGGCAGCATGAAACAAAAGACAAAGCTTGTTACTGACTTGTATAACCTGGATCTTCTCAGGAAGGTGCAAATAAGGTTACATCAATAAGTGAGAGAGCAAGGATCATGCAGTAGCCTGGGGGAAAATGGATTTGCTTGTGCTATTGGGTACAAAAGAGTGGGAACTGACTGAGAGTGATTATCTTTATTCTTTCTTGACAGCTTAATTAAGTTCTCTAATTAGTCACACTCACTAAGCACTATATTATCAACTCTACCTCCTGTTGTATTGGCTTCTTCTCTACTCTGATAACCAGTTAGAAAAGTTAGCTGATCTAAATACTGTCATTCATCCTCAAGAAACTTTTCTCACATTTACTGAGTTAAAATTGACAAATGAAAACTGGATATATTCAAGATGTACAACATGATCTTTTGATACACACATAAATTGTAAAATGACTACCACAATCAACCTAATTCACATATCCTGCACGTCACATGGTTTGTGTGTGTGTGTGTATATTTTTAAATCTACTCTCTTAGCATATTTCAAGCATACACTACATTATCATTGACAAAAGTCAACATACTGTGTGTCTCCAGAATTTCTTCTTATAAATATAGATTTCTATCCTTTTACCAACTTCAGTTTTCCTCACAGACATCTCTAACCCATGTAAGCACCATTTTATTCTGTTTCTATGCATTTGCCTTTAGAGACTGAGCAGTATTTTACTTTCTGTTCCTGGCTTATTTTACTTAGCACAATTATCTCCACATTCATCCAAGTTGTCACAAATAGACAGATCTCCTTTTTAAGATTTTGAATAGAATATTAAGCAAACAACAACACAAGGTTGATTTACATTAAGATGTGCCCTCAGTAAACCTGTAATGTTGCTGAAATAAGTCTTCATTCCTGTCCTGATCACCATTCCACCACTAGTACCACATGAGCTTCTTACCTCTCTCTCCACTCTTTGAATGTTTCATTCTTCTCCTGGATATTAATCCTTTCACATTGTCTCAGTCTTTTGTCATCTTTTAAGGAAAGTAACCACTTAATGTTCAAGCCAAAGTGTGAGAGTTCATATCCTACCCCACAAAACTGTTCTTACCAGAAGGAATTCAAAGATGGTAATATTTACACGAAAGAAATCACTTTCTAATTGCATAATTATGGAAAATGAAAAAGAAAGGTAAGTGACTGCCCAAATGATCACTACATATCATATACAAACTCAGGGAACTATGGTCTAAGACATTGTCATATTTTTCCAGTTAATCAGTTCTTCCAGATTGTAACTTTTACTTAACTACTGTATCCAATGCAGTAATATATTTCATGCTTCTAATTACAAGTTTCTATAATCTTTGAAAATTATTTTGTGATAGTTCTAGTTATAGCATTTCATGAAACACCCCCAACCACTGCATTGCATCAGTTTCTAAAGATATTCTGGAGTTGTATAGATACTAATTTATTCTTTGCCTATTGCTTGATTTTTATTAGAAGAGTTCATATTATGCTCTCTAAAACAGACTTCTTTATGGTCCTGGTACTCAATAAAAATGTTATATTTTTCCTTGTTTGTTTTGACACAACTGTAAGCATAATTTCTAAATCATTAATTTTAAACAACAGTTATAAATAGGCAATAAACAACTTTCAAAATAAATTACAGAATTTTTAAATAAATGTATTTTTCCCTATCTCTACTATATTCAGAGCAATGCTGGGCTTATATGTTCTCTGAATTAAATTCTTCCTCATTCTTAGCTCCATTGCTCTCCAAGGGCCCATATTTTTCTATTTCTTAGAGTACAAAGAACCTTTATTACAAATTTAGGACATATACTTAGTTATAAATAAGAAAGGTGACCACAATATTTTTGCAAGCAATGTAAAGCATTTCCTTTTTTGCAAGGGCCACTTGCTATCTATCTGTGGATTCATGACTGCACGGTAATGTTTTCTACTTTGTAATGTCTATAAACCAGAAAAGCTGAGTTTCAAGCCAACCTCTAATGATTCTCAAATACATGATCATTTTCCATTTCTGTGAAATGGAAATAGCATAACAATACCTTCCTTTCTTCCAGGGCTATATCAAAGAATTTGTAAACCACAAATCATTATACAAAAGCAAGGAACAATTTTTATCATGACTGAAACATTTGTTCATCTTTCAGTCTTTTAATTCTGCTAATGCTGCCAGTTGAGAGAAGGATATTTTTCATGAAGGTTTGATAAATATTATCAGTATATGCAAATAAGTCCACTCAGTCTTAGGAATCTAATCTTTTATTCATAATCATCTTGATCCCCTTCCATCTAATTTAAGAATCTTGTAAGAAGATAACATTATATGCACTATTCAAATGATGAGAAGAAATGCACGCTGCCCTCAAGTTGCTTACATTGTAATTGTTATGAGATTAATGATCTAGATCACCATTTTACAAGAATATGGAATCTTGATGAATATTCTACATGAAATGACATCACGTTAAAAAATGAAAAAAGTTTTGAAAACAATAATGGCTTCTATTTCAGCAAAACAATATTTTAAGACCAATCAAATTTAAGAAACTAGGAGGAAAGCAAAGAATTAGAAATGCTGACTGAAAACATGCAAGGAATATTTGAGTATAGGTGGATTATAAGTAAAGTATGACAGTAAGAATAAATTTAGACTTCAGATAATGTGAAATACAGCTATGGAAAGGTTTTACTAAGGGAGATATTTTCAAGTCTGTTCTAATATTAAGGTATTTTATGATGTTTTTATTTACACTCAAGTGCACACTACTTGGAAAATATTCCAAATGTGGCAGAAATAGTCAAGCTCACAAAGTGCTATATTTAGTCATATATATATTTTGTATTGCCCTTGCAGTAGGTAAATCCTAATTAATGAGCTTCTATTAAAGGATTTATGTCAGTACTAGGTTAAGGCAGCAGGAACATTGTGTGCATGGGTGGTTCTGTTCCCTTGCCGTGGCTTCCAGTCTCTCTTACTGTGCCATGACCAAGGGAGAATTGAGCTATCAGTCCTGATGATGAAGTTAAAAAACTATAGAAGCTCCGTAAGTGCAGGTCCATAAGTGACTATGGATTTTTCACTCACAAATAGGTCCTCCAATCAAATTGAAGATAGATTTATAGTAGATAAATAGATAGATAGATGATAGATAGATAGATAGATAGATAGATGCATGATGTGAACAAGAAATAAACTTTTCCTGGAATAAGCCACTGACATTCACTTTTTCTTTGAATTTCTATTTTTGGGTAGGACAGCATATATTAGCCTATATTAAATAGTGGTTCAACAGATTAAAGCCATGAAAATGAAGAAAAAGGCATCTCCATGTGAACTGTTAAAATAACATCAAAGACTCACCTGAACCTAACTTGGTGAATCAATGAAATTCTATTTGAATGTATGGAAACAAAAACACATGGATTATTTTAAATTATGGAAAACTAAGGATAAGAAATGAATGACTGAGGGAGAAATAGGAGAGTGAAAAATAAGGGAGCTTTGAAAGAGTTATCATTTTATTTCCTTTGTAGAACATAGCATATTGATCTCTACGTAGATTCAAAGAAGCTGAACTGAATGGAAAAAGTTTATTTTTAGCCTTCCTAAGTAACAGATAATCTTTGTTCCTTTGCTTTGCTAAGAAGGGCAACTGCACCCAACTACATGTTGCTTCAAAACTGTTTAATTCATATGATGATACGAAGTCTGCATCATTAGCATGTTAATTCTTATATATGTTATCAAAATTCCTTCTTTCTTCACTGAGTTTTCATTTTTTCTCTAAACTATATAGTATTTAATATTCATCCTTTTTCTTCACCATTTCTGGGTATGGAAATTATACTTCCTTAGGCTGTTAACTTGTGTATCAAAAAGAAGAGTACAAGTGCTTCATACAAGGAAAGTTACATGTGTGTATAAAACCTTAACAATATGTCAGTATAGAAGACAGGAAGCTTTAATAGAATTTTTACTTACTTTCATAGGTGGTCACTATAAAATTGCTAGTGTAGGAGAAACAATATCTCAGTGGTTGTGTGAATATACTAATGTATCTTTATTTCAAAGAAGCTTGGAGCATTTTACATTTACCATTAAGTGGAAAACACAGCTTCAGTACAAAACAAATTTCTTGTTAGCAGATAAACAGAAGAGAGAAAAATCTTTAAGATTTTGGGTAAGGAATCAGGTCCTTAATATGCAATGATGATCTAGATTCATGCCAAGATTCATGCCAAGATCTAGAATGATGTTGTAGATTTATGCCATTCATTTAAAGAATGAGTGCCAAGTCTTAGATAAATATAAGGCAGCTTATGCACTGTTTAAAAAAAGTTAGGACATATCAGCCCCCGTATTTTCCACCTACTTCTCTAAAACTAGAATCCAAACTTTAGAAAGAACATTCAAGAAGTTGTAGAAAGGGAAGCAGAATCCAGTGTACTGGAGAACCCACTAATGGCAACCACTTTTACATACATTATTTCATTTAATACCGCAGTAAGTTAGAGATAGATGGATGTTACTTGTTTATTTTCCATATTAAGAAGATAAAGTCCAGGAAGAAGTAGTAAATTGCTGAAAGTCACTAACATAATAAATGTGATCCACAGGGTTTGTCTTTTCTGTAACTTGTAGCACCTCAGCTTCTGTAAGCAAAAGGACTCATTGAAGATATCTTTCCATCTACATCTATAGCAGTGCTATTCTTAAGATTGAAATTAAAGATTCTAAATATCAATGACAAAATAACACATTTTCTCATTCTCTCTTTTTTCTTTTTTGAATTTTGAAACAGTATTTCACTAAATTTCTAAGGTTACTCTTGTACTTGTGACTCTCCTGACTCAGCCTCTTAGAGTGCTGGTATCTTATAGACCGCTAAGATAGAAATGGTATAGGTAGTCACACAGAGCTGGGCTCTTCAGGGAGACAACACAAAAGGTTGTCTACACTATAGCTGTGGCCAGAGACACATCAGTTAGAGACCAGACCTCAAGATAATAAAAGGACAAGACCAAAATACTCCCCAAGGGGTAAGATCAGTGATAAAATGGCTCTCGATGGACATCAGTCACCCCAGTGGGCAACCAAGACCCCAGATTCCTCTGAGAAGTTCTTTGTTCTTTTCATGCCCACTGGCTAAATGACTTGCTTCCCCACTGGATGAATTTAATTACCTAAGCAGCTATACCTATAATCTTATTGGTTGATCATAGCTGTGACCCACATTGTACCCACATGGGTTTTGCTCTATAAAATTTCCTAGAGAGTGAGGTCTCTGGTTACCCATTGGGGATACCTCTTTTTCCTCTGAATGTTAAAAGCAAGCAGATGCAATGCTAAATTGACAAGAAACAATTCAGAAATTTAAATTTCTATTGTAGTCACCTAAATATCTTTTTTTCCAATTTATTAAATTTGATATCAATTTTTGTGTCATAATGTTCTATACTTATGACCATACTTTGTAAGCAGAAATAATAACTAAGATAAAACAAAACAAATAAGAAGACTACAATTATTTTCCAAAGTTCTTCTCTATATTTAAGAGATAATGCTAAATGAGAGATGATACTGCATACCTATAATTCTGGCATTGCAGGAATGATATCAGAACCTCCAAATATGATGTAAGAGAAATATATCCCCAAACTGTGAAGTGTCTGATATACCAAGTTCATGTTTTCTTAAAAATAAAAGAATGAATTCTAGAAACAATGGAGGTAAAGAATAGGAAATATTTATTGAGAGAGAGAAAGCTCCTTTCAGAGGAAAAGCAAGTTGTTGACCAATGCTACTGTCAACTTCCTGGGTACTTTTCCCAGTCCCCACTGCATTTAGAAATGTCCATATCACTAATTTCTAGTATAAGGGAAATAATATAGAATACTTCTAGCCTTGGACCATAGAAATCTCCTATATCAGGTCCTTCTTGCCTGTTCTCCACACATGTGCAGATAACATCAAAGTTCTAGAAGAATGCTAAACTATGAGAGGAAGGAAGTATATACATGAAAGATCAAATGAAAAGCTTCTGACTAAGCCTGGATGCTAATTTTGTATTACTAGCATATCATACAAAAAAATCTCACGTACAATATGTTAGACCAACGAGATTTGGGGTTTATTTTTGAATGAGTCATTTTTTTCTATGGCTATGAAAAGATACATGATGCCCACTACTTAAAGGAAAGATTTACTTTGGTTCATAATTTCAGTGAATTCAGTCCATGGTCAACTACTTCAAAAGGAGAAACAGCATGGAAGAAGGGCATGGTGCAGGAAAACTGTGAACCACCTGACAACCAGAAAGAAAAGAGAGGAGGGAAAAGCTAGGGACAAGAACATACCTTTTGAGGTCGTGCAGCCAGTGACATGCTTCTAATCAAGCCTTGTCTCCTATCAGCAAGTCAGCTATGAAATCATCAGTGATGAATATAGCAGCCCCGTGAGCCAATCACCTTCCAAACACATGAGACTTTGGGGGGAAATTTTATATATAAGCCATAACATTTTATGTAATTTAATCATACATTAACTAAAACAGAAATACAAAAAGTCAAATGTCAAAATTAATTGTCCTGAAACAGACTGCCACTCCAAAAGAATCCCATCAAGAATATAGATGGCAAAAAAAGAATAGAGATGGCAACTATAATTGCCATACTTTGACAAAATATTAATAGTATTAATATTCTTCATTTTACAGTATTTTGGTCTATGTGGATCTTTAGGGGGTGTAGAAAACTTTTAGTTGTCTCAAGCATTCCAGGTAATTATGAGTGAACTGAATCCCTTCTTAACAACATCACTGGTTTTCTCTCCCTTATTGCATACTGTTGCATCTTACCAAAATTACTTATTTTCCATGATGCAGAATTATCTATGTATTTCTTGGCAACACACCCACACACAGAAGTTCCCTCTTGGAGTCAAAATATCAAGTTTATACTAATAATCTGTTCAAGTACCCTAAAATCTCAAATTACTAATTAAAAACAATCCTAACTGTGGCTTTCTCATCTTGAGTATTTATTATACAAAATGCTGTCTTTTTCCTGTCTTCTATTTATTTTTTTAATTTTGGAAATCTTTAGGATATAGATTAGTATATTAAGGATTATATGTAGTACTCAGATAAATATACTCTAGCTTACCATCATGTAGAAGGAAATGTAAATAAATGTTATAATATTAAAACTGCCTTTAATTTCAAAACAGATGGTAATAGTACAGTAATATGGGAGCTTGGAGGACAGGATTTATTTGGACAGGGAATTCTTGCTAATATCACACTGAATAGGGCCCATTCTAAGATTAAAACAAGTGAGACATGGAGACAGATAGAAGTCACTCTGTTATAGTAACCAAAAACTTGGACAGTTATAACCAGAAACTCAGGTTACTTCTAACATGGAACAAGTTATTATTACATTAGAAAATACCTTTATGGGGAAAAAATAATTCAGTCTACTGGATGTTTTTACTATAAGGTCATAATCTCATGAATTTTAGGACATCTGTAATGTGAATAATACAGACTAGTACCTCACTCATAAAATTAACACTTCAAATATTACTCACATAAGAATATTGCTGGAAACAAGTCCCAACAGGATTTAATCATAATAAAATATTGCCAAAAGGCAAAATAATGTCAGGAAATACTAATGGCTCTGAAGTCTGAAGCAAAGCTGCAAACAAGATAGATTTTGGTTTATTGGTACCAGCACAGGGGTAGAAAGCAAAAGTAGAAGATAATATAATCTTTGGTTTCTACTAACATAATTTATCTCATGTATTTGAGTTTAAGAATTGAATTCCTTTTAACAACTGTAATAAAATTTTAAGGAAATTTTCAGAGAGATCTTATTTATTCCACTGAGTTTAGATGAATCTGTTTTCAAAATCTCAATAGAATGTCTAAAATATATATTTGAAAAATATTAAATGGATAACTGTATAAATCATATATATAGAACTACAATACCAGTTCTGATTGTTACCTATCAAGAAATACCACAGAAACCAAATGTTTCTTGATTCAAATTTAGCATTTTCTTCCCACGTTTGTTACTCATAATCCTTCAGATAGTACATTTAAAGTAGCACCACAGTTTTCTCTTCCCTTGAGCTAAGTAACAAGCCCTCTCTTTAATTTAACTGGGTGAAGGTTAGTTTTGTATATTCAGAGTGGTAACATAAAAATGCTTTACATGATCTGTGCACTTATTTTTCCCATAATTTTCCCATTATGCATTTATGAAATGTGAATAAAGATCACACTAAGACACAAGCACGACAATCAGATTTAGTAAGATATATACCACAGATGTGAAAAATTTTGAAATATATGTGTATAATTATATATTTGTGCATATACACTATATTTTATGTTAAATGAAATAATTCAATAATCACTTTAATCCAGCACTAGTTATTTAATATTCATTGAGTAGCATCTTTACGCTAAGCAAAAAGGTATTAACTCCTCTCTCTCCAAATTATTTGTCCATACTCATCTTGTTATCTAATGCTTCAAAGATAATTTCTTGGTCCCTATATTTCCAAATTCATTTTAAGACTAGTGATTACTCAATATATTTTATTTTTGTTTTTGCTTTTTATTTGTCTTTTGAGACAGGGTTTCACTACGCAGTTCAGTCTGGACTTGAACTCACTTTGATGCCCAGCTGGCCTCCAACTCACAGTGATCCTCCTGCCTCACCCTCCTTAGTGCTGGGATTACAAGTGTGTGCCACCATGCCCAGCCTTAGTCAATATGTTTTGAAAGATATCAGATCAAAAATGTATATGTGAAACATATGCAGGCTTACAACTTGGAAGATATGAAACTGAATTAAGAAAATATTATAGTCCAATATTCCAACCCAAAACCTATCTGATAAAAAGTCTCCTGATCTTTTCCCTAGGGTATATCTAGAGTAAGAACCAAGGGTCCATATTTTTAACGAGCTCTCAGTGAATTCAACATGTAGTTTTGGAAAACACAGACTTAAACTAATCTCAATTCACTTATTCATTCATTCATGTAGTCATTCATTATTATTTTATTTATTCAACCCAGCCATATTTGTGTACAATATATTCCCAACTTCACAGATAAATGCAATGAAATATGATTAATGTTTGGCTCAAAGTGTATAGAGAATGCAGTGGGAACACAAAGGAAGGAACTGTCAATTTTTCCTGAGAGGTTGAGTAAAGGTCAGTTCTGGTTTTAGACAGTACACCACGTTTCACATAGTCTCAGATTGACTAAGTGGTCAATAAGTCAAGAACTGACAGAAGAACATCCTAATAAAAGGAATCAATGCTGGCATCATTGTGCATAATGTTATTAGCTGAGTATGAAATTGTAAGACAGATCTCCTTAGAAATCATTTTTTTAAAGGTGAAAACCAAACTAAACTGAAGCAATCGAAAACAGATTAGAGAAGAGACAAAGAATATATAAAATTAAATAAATATTAATTAAATATAGTAACCGACTGGAATGGGATTAGGAGGAGAATAGGAGAGTCCGAAGTCTCTCCATATCTGCATAAAACAGGCATAGAGACATTGTTTCCTAATGAAAGAATTTGAAGCTTTGAAAAAAGATAGAAATTCAGTCTTATGCATTAAGTCAAGAGACATACTGGTGGGTCTGAATGTAGTAACAGTTAAATATCTATGTCTAGACTCCTGAAGAGACCTAGGAGTTTAGACTAAGATTTAGAAATCCAACAACAGATAAAGAGTGACTAAGTCTTAGAAATAGTTGAAATCATGCAAAGAATTTTATGGTATGAGAAGAAGATCAAGAATAGAACTTTGGAGAGATCTTGTATTTCAAAACTGATCAGAGAAGAAAAAAGAGGACAGGAAGAGAGTAATGTCAGGAAAGTATAGGACAGAGTCTTAGGAAATGAGTCCTCATAGACACAGAAACATACTAGAAAAAGACCAGAAAGAGCCTATCAGATTTTGCTATTGAAAGCTCAATGATCAAAAACTGAGAAGAATTTAAAAGGGAATGGAAAGTAAACTAGCTACAGGAAAAGTAGAGTATGATCCCAAAATTGATTGATAAGGAATACATATGTAGATGACGTTCAAAGTGTACCCATTTTTTAAAAATCAGAGAATCTCAAAATTTAAAAGATTTGAAAAATTATCAGATCCATTTTATTTTACCCCAGTACAGAAATCGCTTCCACATTTACTTCACAGGTAATCATTTAACACATTTATTTGAAAATTTACAGGACTAAGTAGCTATTAACACAAAAGATAGCTCATTACACTTAATTTGTTTTTGAAGTATGAGATATATATAGAAAAATATACATATTATGCTTTTGAATATTCATAAATTAAACACATCCATGTAAGTCATATCTAAACTAAGAAACACATATAAGCAGTACAGAAGCAGTGCCCTATGTGGCCTCTTCCAAGACTAACCACTATCCTGATTCTTAATACATAGCTTAGTGATATTTTTGAACTATTAATAACCAGAAAAATTCAGCACAATATGACTATCATAAATAATGATGTTGAATATATATGTTCATGATTCTATATGGGGGTAGAACTGATGGTCTTTTATGTGAAATATCTGTTCAAGACTTTTATCTGTTTTTCCACTGACTTGTTTGTTTTACCTTTTTCATTTGTAGCTCACTATATAATCTGTCTATGAGTCATGTGTCAGATATATTTTCATTCTCCTAATGATGTGTTTTTATAAGCAAAAGTCCTTAGTTCTAGTAGATAGATACAGAGATTAGAGATAGAGATAGAGATAGAGATAGAGATAGAGATAGATAGAGATAGAGATAGAGATAGAGATAGAGATAGAGATAGAGATAGAGATAGAGATAGATATGAGGTAGAGGTAGAGGCAAAGGGAGAGAGAGAATGTTTTGTTTTCTTTATTTGTAGTGAGTTTGAACTCTGATTTAATTATTCTTGCCTACTCAATGTTACAAGACTTTCTACTGCCTCCTATTTTTCTAAATGTCCTAAGTACTATATATTCCCTTCCTTTTTTATAACTTAACTTCTCCATATTAATCAAATATCCATTTGTTTCTATTAGCATGTTAATTATATTTTCTTTTACTATTCTTTTAGTATAAAATCTTATTCGTGGCGCCAAGGGTTTAGCTCAGCAGCGTAAGTGCCTGCTTGGCAAACGCAAGGTCGTGAGTTCAATCCCCAGCACCAAAAAAAAAGAAAAAGAAAAAAAAACTTATTCATTAAAGGTCTGCCTTAAGAATTATAACATGCATTCTTGATTTGGTTCAATACAATTATTACTTTTACTATCATCCCAATATGTTAATCATAGAAGTCTTTAATTCTATTTACCCTTTTTTGCTTTTTTTATGATATTGATGTCACACAATGTCTGTCCTATATGTACATTAAGCTTTATAAGGATTTACTCCTAATTGATTAATATTACTAGAGACCATTTATATTGAAAATATATTTACATTCTTCAACAAGCTTCAACAGCTCCAACATTTTCACAGTTCTATTTTTGGTCATATTTCAAATTATAAAAACTTTCCTTTCTATTTACCTTACCACAAGCTTCATAGTGATTAATTTCTTCAGTTTTTGTAGTATGTTTCGAATCAAGAGCATTTTTCTATGTTTTGATCAAAAATGTATTTTTTGGCATTTTAAAAAGATTTTTTTATTCATTACACAACAATAATTTTCTCTCAATATTTAACCTTTCATTTGTCATCCTGCTTCCTGTGAAAAGTCAGTTCTAACCCAAGTTTTGCTCTTGGAAAGTAATGAGTCCCTTTTCTTTGATTGCCTCTAAGATCTCTGACTTTGGTTTTCAGCAGTTTTACAGTGAAGTGCTGAAGGATGTTTGTATTGTTTTTATCTTGCTTCAGTTTTTCTAGACTTCTAGAATCTGAGAGTGTTTAAAATTTTTGGAAATTTTCTCATTTTAACTCCAACTAACAAAACTCCTCCATGTGTCCTCTCTTCAGGGATTTCAATTTTACATATGTTTAAATACTTTTTTGCATAAGCCAAATGCCTTTTATACATTACCTTCATTTTTCTTTCTTTTTTATGTTTTATTTTGGGTATTTTCCAATTCACTTATATTTCACTGTACCCATTCTATTCTATTTACCTATCAAGTTCTTAATTTTAAATAGTATTTTACAGTTCAAGGTTGTCTGTTAAACTTTATATGTATCCAAAATGCTGAATACAGTTTTCTATTAATTTGTTCCTTTGGTCCACCTTCCTTTCTATTTCCTTGACTATATATAATAATCTCAAGTGTTTTAGAGTCTATGCCAGTTATTGCAATATCCAGATCATCTACTTATCTGCTTCAAATGTGGTTTTTTTCTTCCTTGTTTAATCTATTTGTATATTCAATTATTATTTTGTTACATGATGAATTATGCATAAAAGAACCATAAATCTCCAAATAATGTTCTGTTCCACCAGAGCAGAGGTCTACGCAGATAAGAGGGTCCCGTTCTGGGATTCTGCCAGGTTAAGGGCTGCAGTTTCAGATCATCATCTCACCCTTGTCTTTCTCTATTTCTGTGCCATGGTCTTCACAGGATTTTTGTTGAAAGCTTGATATATCTTTATCATCTCACCCTGAGAAGGGTGTAAGTATTCTTTCAGCAGTTTTCAGTTTATTTCCTTATCCTTAGGTCCAAACAGCTAAAAAGCTTGGCAAATGACTTCAAGATGTACTCAGCCCTGTGTCTGAGTTTAGTGTCTCCCAGCTGCCAACTCCCTTGGTTTGTGTCATCCCAAATTCTGCTGAGGTTTTCACTTTGCCTTAGAGAACCATTTAGCCTAGTCCTCCAGTTTCCCCTGCAACCTCAGCAGGCATACCATGGAGAAAGCTGACTGTGTTTTTGATTCCTCTAATCTCCAATTTGTCATTCGTGCCTTTATGACTAAAAGTTCTGGTGGCTTTTCTTACCCCAAGAAAGCACCTTCTTCCTAGCTCAAATCCAGTTCCTAGGACCATGCAAATAATCATTAAATGTTCTTGGAGAAAGAGATAAATGATAATCAGCAGCATGCCTTATATTGATTTGTCTTTTTTTGAAATTTTATTTCATACAGTCTTTGTTGCTTCAACAGCTCTAAGAACTATGTAGCTAACATACCCGTGCTGTTCTAAGCACTGCAACAGAAAAGTTGACCTGTATAACTTACCTGAAAATGAAAAGACTATTATATTTTAGGGCATTTTTTTTATCGGTACCGGGGGTTGAACTCACGACCTCATGCTTGCAAGGCAAGCACTTACGCCACTGAGCTAAATCCCCAGCCCCGACTATTATATTTTAATAGCTTTAACTGAATTTTGAAACACTTCACCCTGAAGCAAAATTGATTCTCTTATATTGCCAACTCATTTCAATTATTTTGAAATCTGAAACATCAAAATAATTTATTCTTACCCATATTATATTTATCTTTCTGATGAATTATTTCTCTTAAATCTTTTTCTTTCAGTCTAAGTATCACAAACCTACATTTATTTCTTGGCCAGGGGTTTAGCTCAGCAGTGTAAGTGCCTGCCTGGTAAGCATGAGGTTGTAAGTTCAATCCCTGGTACCAAAAAAAATTTATTTCTCATATTTACATTTTTTGGCATCCTTACCATCCTCAGGAAATACTGTCAATGCACCACTTATTTTGAAAGTATTAACATTTTATTTAATATATTGTTCAAGTTATATAATGGTCAAATTATTAAAATTATATAATGTGAACAAATATCTTACTTTATATTTGTTTAAAACTAGTTAAGGAAAAAAACCATCAGATGATAATTAATATGTACACCAAAAAAGTTACAGAATGAGCTGTTTTTAAAATTATATGAGGGGCTGGGAATTTACCTCAATGGCACAGTTGCCTGCCTGACAAACCTGAGGTTGTGAGTTCGATCCCCAATACCAAAAAACAAAAGAAAAAAGAGAATTCTATGAACAAAAAACAAAAAGAGCATAATGAAAGACAAGTAACTACACAAAAGTTAGATAAAAATAAAACACTTCCAAAATTAGGGGGAAAATCATGAAAAATGATAAACACAATAAAAAGAACATTTTATTCTTAAACCCTCTTTTCACATATTATTTCAATTTATTCATACAATTGAATCACATTTTACACATGAGTTGAATAATTTAAGTGACTTTTGACCAAGGGCAAAGATATGATTATGGCAGGAAGTTTTTTGTTCAGATACAAATAATTATTTTGCACAACTACCCTCAAATGTACTGTATTGTCAAAATAGTGCCATGTAATCATTTTTAATTCTTACCATAACATATTTAGCTAGTGAGAATGTCCTTCTAAAAACATGAACACTTATTTTATAATAGTGTGTGTATGCGTGCATGCATGTATGCACGCATTCAAATTAGTTTATTGATGAAGACATAGGTCATTTCCTTCATCCCCCCACCATCCCCAATAACAGAAGAATGGTAACCGTTCTCAAGAGAAAATTTTCTGCTTTCCTTTTCTTCCTCAATTAGCTCTAGACCTCTACACCTTATAATATACAGAGCAGGATTAGTGCAGATAGATCTTCCAAGAATCTCCATCTGTCTTTGCTTCCCTGGCCTGCTGTATAATGTCTGTGGATGTTATGAAGACATACTTAGGCAGAGGAACGGGGAATTAAGTGGAACCTCCACCCTACCACACCAGCTTGGCAAAGGAGAAAATGGTCTGTCTCTTCAGTACAGAAGTCCTTTTATTTAGAAGCCCTCCTTAACTCTGCTCAAGGTGAAATGGAACAAAGCCTCCCCAAGGAAAGAGGGTTCATGGATTGGCTCAGTCATGTCAGCTAAGAACAGTAGCTGATACTCATCACTGGTAAGGAGACAGAAAGATGCCTAGTTACAGGGGTTGAGAGACAAGGGATTCTATCTGCTTACTAAGAAAACACATATAGGTTGTTTATATATAGAAAGCCACACAGCACAGTCCCTAGTGCTTTTAGAGAAAATGAGAAGGCTTACACGTTTGAAAAGTTCACATTTAAGAATCAAGTTACTGGGCTGGGCATTTAGCTCAGGGCATAAGCCCCTGCCTTACAAGCATGAGATTGTGAGTTTGATCCATGGTACCAAAAAAAAAAAAAAAAAAATCTAGTTACTTCATTAATATGGTCAATACTTTAACAAGTAAACTTTATTCTGAAAAATAGGTAACTCTCTACCTCTGTCTTCAGCAAAATATCAGTGAAACTGATCTCTTTAAATATTTAAAGATTTACTTAAAGATTTATTCACTATTTTGAGCTTCAAATAGTGTTTATTTCCCAGGGCAACTGGTGCTAAAATGATAAAGATACATTTGTAGTTATTATGGTTTATAGAAGAAGGAAACAAATTTGCTTGTTTTGTGTTTCTTCTAGGAAATTCTCCAACTATAAATACCATTTAAAATGTTAATTGAACAATTTTTTTAAAAAAATATAGCACTCAAAAATCTTAACTTTAGAAAAAAAATCAAAACCCACTTTATCCATATGTAGAGAAAGTCAGAGTCTGTATTTGATGCAAGTATTTCATTTTACAATCTGAGATAAGATTAGGAAAAGAGTTACCCTAAAAGCGGTACCAGTTCCTTTTAAAATCAGCAAGAGATAATTGAGCACAGAGTTGTCTTAGGCCTAGTACAGGTTTGGTACTTACACTATTAAGACAAGAAATCAACAAAGCTGATGCTGGAATTAATATGAGCTTCTGTAAATACATAAGACCACATACTTGGAGTTCTACCAATATCGAATATTTTTCCAAAGTAAGATACAGACTAAACTCTCCAGTCTAAGAAATTAGATGGGTCCAACCTGCCACTAGGAGAGGGGAAAAAATGCTATTTGCAAACAATTTCAAGTTTGGTATAATACAAAGTGTCAAAGCTATTGCCTGGCACCTTGAAAGTGCTCATTGCTATTAATCACATTGCATATGAATGGAATTGTG
>PVJX010031787.1:0-20941 GCA_004027295.1 Dolichotis patagonum
CCAAGATTATATAAAATACTAACTGATGCCCATAAACAAGACTTAACATTGAGGCACACACTCACCAGACACACACACACACACACACACACACACACTTTAAATGGATCAGGATTGCAAACAAAAATAGCAACTACAAGTGAATGGTATATGAAATGGAGCTAAATGTTGAGAATTTGAAATCAGTATCATGTTTCATAGAGCTAAATGTATGGAAAATTCTGGACAGGCAGGTAGAGTTGTAAAGTGGCAGTGCATAGCAATAGTTTTTTACATTTGGTTAAAACTCATTTGTGTGCATTTAAACTTGTTACTGTTGGAGCTGTATGTTAGTCAGTTCTAGAAATAGGTTAAATTTACTATAACCAATTTAAATATTTCCTTTATCTAGGAGCTCAGTCTCTCAGGTTTGATCCAGATTCTACTTCTATTTAGAATTGCCCAAGCACCATAAATTACTGTCATAGGCCAACAAATTGGCTTTGTATAGCACTTTATTTACTAATTTTATGCTTATTTTTTCATAGAAAGTTCTGATCCTCTTGAAATAAGAAATATGTCATGTGTGCACTTGTCATTAAATGCCCAATAGTTAGTTATATTAGGGTGTAATAGTTACAGAATAAGTGATAGTGAATGAATGAAGACATAAATGAATAAAATTTGCTGACAGCATAGCATATGAATTCAATGGGATAAAAATTTAAACCTGGAATAAATCTCCTTTTTATCAGTTTTTATTTTTTATTAGTATATATTTGTACTGCATGGCAATCACTCCTCATGAGGATTTGGAACTTGTATATAACAAATTTTAATTATTTTCTCATCCCATTCTTTTTTCATTACTCCCCAAACCCTGTCTTTGTCCCCTACATTTTTGTAAAAAGATCTTCCTTTTTTTCTATTATCCATCTTCTATTTTGCTTTTATTTATATTTATGTTTCTCATATAATAAACACATTATTATATTTAAACTGTGTGCTTGATTGCTTTCACTTCATATTATAGTCTCAAGATACAACCATTTTCCTACAAATAACACAAATTTACCTTCCTTTATGGTGTAATAGCACTCTATTGTTTATAAATACCACACTTCTTTATCAATTAAACTATTGATGGTCGTAGAGAGTGCCTTCATATTTCAGTTATTATAAAATGTGTTGATATTAACATGTGTATGGATATATACCATAGTAAAATATCTTTAACTCTTTTGGAAAGGTATCCAGAAAGAAATACCTTAATACAATTAAAATTCTAAGTTTTAGTTTTTTAGGGATCCTGCATACTGATTATAATAATGGCTGTGCTAGCTTACATTTCCACCAACAATGTACATTTTCATTTTGTTCTCACAGCTTCATCAGCATTTGTTATCATTTGATTTCTTGATGAAAGTCATTTTTTCTACAATAAAATGAAATCTCAGTATTGTTTCAATTTTTACTGGCCAGAAAGGTTGCATTTTATTTCAAGTATTTCTTAGCCATTTGTATTTCTTCTGAAAGGTGTGTGTTCATTTCAGTGGCTAATACTTGATTTGGTTTTTTGTTTGGTAGGGCTTAATTTTTTTTAGTATTTTATGTGTCATAGATGAAGAATAGCTGGCAAAACATTTTAGTTTCCATTACGTAGTTTGTGTCTTCACTACGTTGATTGTTTTCTTTGCTGTGTAGCAGTTTTTGGTTTAACGTTTTCCCTTTTGACTCCCGGTGTTACGTTTTGTGCAGTTGGTGTTCTGTTCAGAAAATTCAGGCCTCTGCCTGTTTTCAAGAGTGTTCCAATTTTATCTTCTACCAGAATAAGTGTTTTTGTTTCAATATTTAGATATTTTCTCCTTTTTAATTTTGTAGTGTCTAGTGAGAAATATGGGTTTAAATTCAATCTTCTGCATGGGGATCGCTGGTTTTTCCAGCACCATTTGTTAAAGAGGCTACCTTTCCTGCAGAATATAGTTTGGCCCCTTTGTCAAATATCAGATAACTGAATGTACACGACATTTTTTCTACATTTTCTATGCTGTCTCATTGATCCTTGAGTGTCCTTTTTGTGCCAAACCATGCTTTGCTTTTTTTTTTTTTTTTAATCATGGTAGCTTTCCATGTAACTTAAAATCCAGGATTGTGGTACCTCCAGTTTTGCTCTTCTTCTCAGTATTACTTTTGCCATTTTGGATCTTTTCTGGCTCCATAAATTTTATAATCACTTCCTCTAGTTCTGTGAAAAATGCTTTTGGTATTTTAATTGGGATTTTGTTAAATCTCTAGATCAGTTTTAGAAGCACGGTCATTTTGACAATATTGGCCTGCCCGTGTTTGGGCTATCTTTCTGTTTCTGCTGTTGAATTCCATCTCCTTTTTCAGAGTATTGCTATTTTCTTTATAAAAAGTCATTTATTTTATTAGTTTATTTCTAAGTGTTTAATTTTTCTTAATGCCATATTTAATAGTATTGTTTCCCTAGTTTCTTTCTCTGTGACTTCTTTTTAGGTGCACAGTAACACTATAGATTTTGTGTGTTGGTTTTGAATCCTGCTATAATACTGATTTTGGTAGAATTTTTTGTATCTTCTAGTAGAGGATCATTTTGTCTGCAAATAGTAATGTGAGTTCTTACTTTCCTACACATATCCCTTTTATTCTTCTCTTGGTGACTGCTCTGGCTAATATTTCAGGTACTGTATGATCTTGGACATCTTTCTTTTGTTCCTCATTTTAGAGCAAATGCTTATAGGTTTTACCTGTTTAATGTTATCCTGGGAAAAGGTTTGTCATAAATCTAGTGAGGTTGAAATAAGTCCCATCTATACCTATTTTCTTCAGTCTTTTTAAAAATCATGAATGTTTTTCAGATTTTGTCAAATGTCAGTGTCCATTGAAATGATTGTTTTTATTTTTCCCTGCTCCTGTTTATGTGACATATTACATTTACTGATTTGCTTTATTTGAACCTTCCTTGCACACCTGCAATGAAAACTACATAGTCATGTTATTTGATGTTTGTGATGATTTACTTTATTCTATTTTCAGTATTCATTGTGTATTTTTTGCTTCTATATATATTAAAGATAGTGGTCTATAGTTCTCTATTTTGACTGAGTCCTTGCCTGGTTTTTAAAATTATGGTAGTTCTAGCTTTCAGGAATGAATTTAGGAGTATGCCTTCTCTTTAAATTTCACTAAAGAGTTTCAAGAATATTTACGTTATGTCTTCACTGAAGTTATTTTAAAATTGAGCATTGAATCCATGAGGACCTGGGCTTTTCTTTGCTGGAAGGCATATCATTACTTTCAATTTCTTTCTTTGATTGGATTATTAAAGGTTTTTATATCTTCCTGGTTCAGTTCTGGTAATTTATATATATATCTAACTTCTGAATTTTCCAACTTATTTGCATTCAGGTTTTTAATGTACAGTAGTTGCCAACCATCTTCTGGATATCAGTTGTGCCTGTGATTTTGCCTTTTGCATTTCTAAATTGCATTGATTTGAGTCTTTTCTCTTTTTAAACTTTTTTTTTCTTTTTTTGGTAAAATTGACTGAAGGCTCATTAATTTTTTTTCTTCAAAAGACTACTGTTTGATTTGCTGATTCTTGCTCTGCTCTTTTTGTTTCAATTGCATTAATTTCTGGTCCAATCTTTATAATTCTCTTTCTATTATCAGTCTTGAATTTGGATTGTTATTGTTTTTCCAGGATCTTGAGGGACATAATTAGATTATTAATTTCTACAGTCTCTGTGTTTCTGATGTGAGCTTTCTGAGCTTTACATTCCCCTACATATGCTGATATATTGCTCTGTTACTATGGCTTGATTCTAGGATCTGTCAAACTAATTCTTGACTTTTTCTGTGACTTGTTGATTATGCAAGAGTGCACTATTTAAATTCCATATGTTTGAATAATTTCTGTGTTTTATTTTGCCACTGATTTGTAGTTTTATTGTGACATGATCTGATAATATGCATGGGATAATTTTTTAATTCTTTTCCATATATATAAGAATGCTTTCTAGGATAAAATATGGTATATTTCAGAGAAAGTTACATGTTTGCTGAGAAGAATATATATTCTGTTGCTGATTCTTGGAACACTCTGTGAGTGTCTCTCAAGCTCATTTGTTTGATGGTGTTTTAAAACCTGATATTTCTTTGTTGACTTTTTTCTAGTTTATCTATTTGTAACAGTTGCAGGTCGAAATCTTCCAACATAATTGTAATGTTTATCTGATCTTTTAAAAACCAGTGGTGTATTTTTAACTACAAATCATTCACAGATAAGTAATAACTTGTGATACAAATTGAAACCTTTAGAAACAATCAAATATATTAATTGTACACATATAAGTGGATATATCTTTATGTATAATTAACAAAATTTCAATGTCTACCTGCAATTGTGTAAGAAATGTTGTCATTGTAAAATTAGCATCATATAATTGCCTGAATCACCTGCATAATATTAAGAGAAAGACATCGCCCAGAAATATTTGTTTTTAAAAGTAATACGTTTTTAGAAGTAATATGTATGTTCGTGAATAACATTTGTGCTTTACTGTTTGATAGGAACAAAATACAGAATCTTGAATATTAAGTTTTTGTTAAATATGCAAAAAATCAAACTAATATTAATACATCAAAAATATAGAAAATACTTTTAAATGATTTAAAATGTCCTTGTTAACAGGCCTAATATCACCTCTGTTAGCAAATGGTGTGAGGCGGCGATCTGTGATGCCTCGTTAATGCTTTTACCTGATAGCAAGTGACCACTATATAATCTGCCACAATGTCCAGAAAACCTGTCTTTAATTTGTGCAATCTGTAACAGATACAAATTTCATGAGGGGCAGTCTGAAGTAAACAGTACTCTCCTTTCAGCCTTACAGATGCAATCAGAAATCCAGCAAAACTTTCTTCAGGGTCTGTCATCCTCATATACTGTGAACCTGATTTGTTTCACTAATGTGAGATGCAAATACCACATCAGCTGTTTATCATTAACCTTTGTAAAATGGTTCAAGACACTTGAGACGAAAGGAATACTATTAATAATACTATGATTATCTTATTTCCTTGAAAGAGAGGAATGTTGTGATTCACAAACTTTCTCTATTTTTTTTCTTTTGCTTCCTAGAGTGTATTTGTCAACTAGATGCTTTCTCCAGCCATTGTCAATGAAGAAAAATGATTGCATCCGTCTCTTCACAAACTGTGGGTGGGAGAGGCTTCAAATCAAATTAAACACACATCAGTGAGCTTCAAATAAATCACTCAGCCTGGGGCTGAAGTGTTACATTTTATTCCATGGCTTATAATTGACAGAGCTTGTGTAGAGTAATCCATAAAACACAGACCATGCAATATTGGAATATTCTATTGTAATGAAAGATCATTTTCAGTAAAAAGAACTGCAAACATCTTGATCACTAAACAACACTATATGTAAAATTTTGCTACCTAAAATTTTGAGCTGAGGGCACATTCTAATGAGATTTGATAAACTGGTGTTTTTTGTTTTCTAAACCCTGAGACTGAAAAGATTTTTATAATAAATTTTATATAATTTTTCTTCTATATTAGAATTGTTAGCACTAAAAAATCATGATATAATATTTGGGAAAAGTACAAGATGTTAGAAAGTTTTAGAATACTAAAAATATTCTGGATCAAAACAAAATTAAAATAATAATAATGGTAATACACATATGTTTTATTTTAAATTAATCATAGTTATAGTGACCCCATTTTAAAGTATAGCCATAATCTGAGATATGGGACTCAGAGATAAAACAGATGAATTTTGACAGGAATATAATTCTGCTCACAGAGATCCTCAACAAACAAAATGTAATTGTCACACTTAAATGCAAAGTGTTATTTCTCATATTTTAAATCATTTTATATTCAAAGCTTACAAGACAATTTTTTGAGGTAGGCATGACAATGCAGACCAGCCATTCTAAAAGCTCAGGAGAGTGAGGAAAGCATATTCCAAATTCAAGATCAGCCTGGGAAATTAGTGAGATGTTATCTTGAAATAAAAAGTAAATGAATCTTGGGATTCAATTCACAGTACAAAAACAAATATAATTTTGCATTATCAATGCACAGATTTGTAACCTTAAAAACAAAAAATAAGTTATCATATAGTTTTTAAAAGTACAATCATTAATGCAAAGATTATAGTAAAATAAATATACATCTATCAGATATTTAAAAATAGAAAAGAAAAATCAAAACATTATTTACACAGAAAGCAAGCAAATATACTTTGTGCGTGATAGTTAATATAATGTAGAATTCATTAATTGTTTAATTAATTTTGCAAGGCTGAAATATAATCCAAGACCTCTTACATTATGGCATGTACTCTTACTGATAAACTGTAGTCTTAATTCAAATTGTACTACTTTGTGTGGAATTTTGAAATACTGTCTTGAAAAGTAAAACGCAGTACATTTAGTTTGACTAACTTTTCAGGGACCGGGAGTAAAATATATATTTATAAATTTCTCATTTTATCACCATGTGTTAGCTATGCTACATAGATAAAATAGTACTTACTATTTTCAGCATTGTATTATGTGTGTAACACATACCTAGAGTTTAGTCTTGGCAAATATTATTACCTTAAATTTTATTATCTCTCATGTTAGATTAAATGTTTTATATTTTAATAGTAATGATTTTATTCACCTTATAAGTTAATCAAAATGAAAGATAATGTAACTTTTAGAGAGAAAAAATAAAAATTTAAACAATATAAAATGTTATTTTTGATTGAACTGAAACACTTGAAATTTTCCTTAATATTTTGTTGGTTGGTTGTTGTTTTTGCTATTAAAAAACATAAATTTAAAATCATGGAAAGTATTGCACAGCATAATTGAACAAACTTTATCACAGTGCTGTTACTTTATTAAAAACTTTTAATCACTGAATCTCTCTGGAAAGTAGCTTCTATTTTTAGAATATTTTATTCTCCAGTATTTAACATATAGTAAACTCTATTTCTTGTTCATTTACTTTAAACATTATCTGTATTACTTTCTGGTCAGTGGATTAAAGTGAAAAAATTTGACAATCAGGAAATCACAAAAATCTAGACCAAATTATTTCTTTAAACTCACTAAATATTGGCTCCATCTTTTATAAATTTCTCAAGATTTTAAAATATGGATTATCATGTTACAACATTTATTTAGATAAAAGAAATTTATTAAATATGGAATTAAAGAATTTAAAAAACAGAAAAACAGAGCATTTTCAACTTAGACCTAACACATTTGAGATATTCAAAGCTAACAACAGTCAAAAGTATGAATAGTAACCTCCTAATTCTGAATTTCAATTTATGTTGAGCTTATTTCTGTCTAAGTACCCAGAGTAATCTAAAATGGACTTTTGTAATATTTTGTGATGTTTGCCAAGTTATCACAGTACTTCCACATTCATTGATGTATTCGTGTTCACACAATGGAATCTTTAATGACATCTCTAATGTATCTCTATATTATAGCAAATACAGAAACAACCCAAACTCCAAGTATCAAGCATTTTAACTTAAAAAGTGAATGTGTGCTATCAACAGTAGTAGTACCGTCCCTTTCATATAAAGAAGATGCCTCCCTTTTCTTAACAAAGTGATACATATATCTTTTTGGCATAAAATGTAGAGAATAACCTGAGCTTTTAAAATTTTTGCCAATAATGCTCTTGTTACAGTTTCTGGCAAACCCTCTGCACGTGTTACATCATGTGTCCTTAACTGATGCTTATCTCCTTGCCTCTGTCCTTAACAAAAGCATGATCTGGTCTTTTCTTACCACAGTTCCTTGTGAATACTGTTTGTATTTCTGATTCTAATTAACTTAAAATACCACTCACCATGTTATTTTAATATAAATTGGTGCAGAAAAATTGAAAATATATATTTAAAAACAAAGACATAAAGGAAAACAAGAAGAGAAAATAAAGAAATAAAACAAGAAAGAAGAAAGATAAAGGGTAGAAATTAGTGATAGGCAAATGAAACAAATGGAGAGAGTAGAGAAACAAAAAATGCTAGAATTTTTAAATGGCAATTTCTTTTCATTGTGACTATACTTTATAGACTAATCATCAACAAAATTGTCACAGTGGGAAGAGATTCTCTGAGTTTCACGTGGTGCAATCAGTAATGCATCCTTGAAAGGATTCCAAAAGGTACAGTTTCCATAAAATAAGCATTATCTATGCTTTCCAATTTTATGATCAATGTATTATTGTCAGTAAGGCAACTACTAGAAGTAAACCATTTAAATAGAATAGTATTAAGGAATTGCTCATTATTTTCCTATTAGAAAAATAATTTCAGATTCAAATCTGTTTTGAATCTGTTTCCAATCTGTACAATGAAACATAAAGAAAATATTAATTAAATACCTTTTTTAGGTACCAGAAGTTATTTCATATATAAGGCAATGACATCAGTTATGCTTATTTACTCGTTTTGTATTTCTTTAGCATTTCAGATTCATGGGAGGATAAAAAGTTCAACTGGAAAAGACAGAAGATAAAAATAAAATTATTTATGTTTTCCATTCTAGACTTAATATGATAAATATAATTAATTGTAATTAAAATATGATAATCTCACATCGGAGTAATGCTTTTTTCAATTTTTCATATAAAATTTTGTATGATTCAAACTTTAGTGTATGAAGAGCATTTTGTATTGATAATTTCTTGTATTGGCTCATTATTGCTTGTATTGTAATATATTTCTATATTCCCTACTTCTTTCATACTTTTCATAATGGATTAGAGAAAAATTGAGAAAGAAAATCCATTATGTCAAGTCTACTTGACTTTCAATATTATAATACTGGTCCAGCATGGTGGCACACACGTGTAATCCCAGCACCAGGGAGGCTGAGGCAAATGGATCACTATGAGTTCCAGGCCAGCCTGAGCTACAAAGTGAGTTCAAGGCCGGCCTGAATTGCATAGTGAAGACAAAAAAAAAAAGAACTAGGCCAAGGACATTACTCAGTAGTACAGCAGCTGCTTAGCAAAATGTGAGGTCCTGAGTGGATTCTTGTTACAAAAATAATAATAATAATAAGTAAACAGAAAAAATAAAACTGCCATGATACTTTACAATATAATTTTAAAGAAAGTTTATTTATTTATTTATTTATTTGTTTGTTTATTTCTTTTTCTAAGAATATAGAGCACACAATTACACATTAAACTACTGGATATATTTCATTGTACATTTTAAGGAAAGTTTAGTGTTTTATGATACAGATCTTATACAGATATTATAATTACAAAAAATAAATGATTTAATGAAATTATATTAGAAATATTATGACACAGAACAAGAATTTCTATGTGGGTATGCATGTCACTTTAAGGAAACACTACATTTTTGCTCTATATAAACATCTAACCTGTAAGATCCAGCCATTATGTGTATATTGTTCAATGTTGGACAAAATGTCACTAGGCAGCATGCAATTATATTTCAAAATTAGGTATGAAAGAAATGAATTGTATAAACTATTTACTTGATCCCAATCCTAGTTATTCATGCAGAAGAAGCAGATGTAAAGTTTCAGAGGAAAAGGTAAAGAGTTGTTAAGAGATGAAAGGAGGGTATAGGCAGGTTTTTTTAAACTAGTTTTTTAAAAAAAACTAGTTTATATAATGTACTTGGAACTTATCTACCTGTTTAGGTTTATGAGAGAAATGAGACTGGAAGTACACAGAGATGGATTTCCCCAAAATAAGTCTATTAAACCATGAATTGTTCAAGTAATGGTGTCTTAATGAAAAAAAATGTCATTTCTGTGTCCTATAAAGGATATCTTTCTAACTCTTCTCTTAACATAGCCTTGATTTGGAAGGAGCAGCCTGTGTAGGTAACTGCAAAAACTTTGAAATGAAAGGACAAAATTATCTCTTTGACATTTTCTTATAGTTTGTATCTGTGTTTCTCCCAAATCTCATATGCTCAGATTAAGGCTGTTTTGGAATGTGCTGGCACTCTACTAACCAATGGATTGATCCACTGAGTTCATGGGAACCAGTTGAAAGAAGTGTATCACTGGAGCTGTGTCTTGGCAAGTTGTGCCTCTTTCTGGCTCTTCCATTAACTCTCTTTCTTGATACTATGAAGTGAGGGGCCTCTGTCTGTCATATGCTTCTGTACCATTACTTCTGCTGTGAAGGAACTTTGGCATGGATTGATTCCTCTGAAAATTATGTGGCAAAAATCCTCGTTTAAATTATGAGTGATGGGTACATTATCCCAACAATAGGAAAACTAATACATAAAATTGGTTCTAGAAATGAGACTGTTACTTATTCAGTATTTGATCCTGTCATTCAAATGCCTTTGAAAGTGGATTACAGAGAAACCGGCTTGGAAATATTTGTAGAAGTTCACTAAAGAAGACTTACAAAGCTGTAAGCAGAGTAGGCAGAGACTGATGAGAGATTCTGGCCAGAGCTCAGAATATTGGATTGACGTTAAATCAGTGGATAGTAAACTAGTGAGATTTCAGATGGGAAACAGGATACTTTTGGAAATTGAACTAAGGTCCATGTTTATTACTTGAGGTAAAAAATAAATTTGTCTGAATTTTCCCATGTCCTAAACTTTGTGTGAGAGTGCATTTAAAGCTGTCACAATTAGTTGATCTAGTGTGAGTGATTTCCCGACAGTCAATTTTCAGGCTGTTATCAATGAGACCTGTTGTCTTCATTTAATCAGATCTACAGTAAGAATCAGAAGTATGTTTTGCAGATTGACCAAAAAGAAGGTACATGTGATGTTGGAATGCAGAAAACAGAAGGGCTTTTAAAAATATTGGTATTGTAAAGAAGTCAAGTGTTTTGCATTAGAGCTACATAGAAATGACTTAAGTCAACAGAGGAAAGAGCTACATCCTACTCATGCAAAGTTCAAAATTATAAAACAATACATAGACTCATGCCACCAACACCATTCAGCATTATGAAGGGAATCTTTGCATAATTTCAACCAGCCAAGCACTCAGAATTTTGCAGCCAATGTCCATGTTGGCCTCACTACATCTTGAGCTAACAGTGTACCTTCTTGCCAGTTTTGTGACATTGGTTTTTCAGGAATGCAGAACACAAGTTTTGTGGGGTCATGTTGGAATCTACTCATGTTTCAGAAGAAGACCTGAGACGCCAGGTAGTATGGCTATGAAAAAGCAATGTGAAAGCTTTAAAACTGAAGCTGAAAGTGCCATTGAGACCCTAGTATACTGGAAAGGCCAGGAAGGGGAGCTTCTGCTGATGAAAGTTAGGCAGTTTTAGAACTCGACCAAAAGAAAGATAAGATGTGTTTAAACCTGAAAATTCAGAGGCAGAGGTGCCCAAGACCTTTGGATCACATCTCAGCATGACCTGTCCCTGCTATTACAAACAACAACAATATTTAATGGTTGTCATGTGAGGTTTTGGTCTTGCTTTGGTTTGATTCTATAAAACAAATGGTGATTCCTCCCTTTGGAATGAGATTTTTACCTTGTTTCCCTCATACACTATAAGATTTACCTTTCTTTTTGATTTTCACAAAGGCTTACAGCAAGAGTTTTACCTTGCATCTCACAGGAGACTGGAATAGGGCTTTTCAGTACTGATAATACTGTCAAGTCTTTAGACTGGACTAAATATACATAACATGATAGAGGAACACAGTCCTTTCAAGGTTCAGGGATGGAATTTTATGGTTTAGATTAAAAATATTCTCCAAAATTTCATTTATTTAGTGGTGGGGCTTTTTGAAGGTGTTGGATCATGGAGGACACTAAAGTCTTCAGTGGATTGCTGCACTGATGAGTTCATAGCCAAATGTGCTGTTCTGAGGGTCCTGTTCTGAAGAGGCTTGTCACAGGGGACGTGCCTTCCTGGTTTTCCTCGCACTCTGCCTTCTGGTTGCCACGAGGTGAACAGCATATTTCCACTACGCCTTTCCGCCATGCAGTTTCTGCCTTCAACCAACCAACCTTGCACTGAGTCTTCTGAAAATAGGGAGGCGACACAAGCTCTTTTCCGTTACATTGTGAGTGGTGGTTATTTTGTTCCAGTGACAGAATAACTGAATTTATACACAAATGTAATTTATAGCTGTTTTGGAAGTTCTAATAAATACACTGAATGAAATATTCCAAGAAAAATTTATATGCCACTAGAAGTATATTACATTAGTGAAATAAAAACGTTGATGTTTTTCAAATACTATGTATAAAAATATAATGAAAATAGTCATTTTATTAAAAAAATGAGTTGCAAAATAAAACTGATTGAAACCAATATATAAACCTATGGAAAATTTTAAACCAGACTCTTTTAGGTCAAATGTAAAACATACTGTGTTTTGCAATTGTATCCCACAGTTAATTTAGGAATGTATGGCAATCTTTATTAAAAAAAAGATACTCAGGGTTATATTTATTGTTATTCTTGATTGTTTATTTTGTTCTAAATATTTGAGTAGAAAACTAGACTTTGGATGATTAGAAGCACAATTTATGAGTAGTTTCAATGCTTCTGTGTACATGTGACAGATCAAAAACAAGACAATAAACAGACTTAAAGATCAATGGAACAGATTAGAAGATGCAGAAACAACTCCAGACACACTAAGCCATCTTATCTTTGACAAATGTCTCAAACACATTCACTTAAAAAAAGATAGTCTCTTTAATAACTTATACTGGAAAAACTGACTCTACATATGCTGAAGATTAAAACTGGGCCCTTATCTTTCACCATGTACCAAACTAAAATCAGAATGCATCAAAGATCTTAATATTAAAACAGACACATTAAATCTTCCAGAAAATAGAGTAGGTAGAACTCTTGAACATATTGCTGTAGTCAAAAGCTTTAAGAACAAAACCCCAATAGCAGAGGCAATGTCACAAAGAATCTACTGGGATCTCACCCTATTGAAAAGCTTTTGCACAGCAATAGAAGCCACCAACAGATTAAAGAGACAACCCACAATGTGGGAGAAAATGTTTGCGAGCCATACATACCTCAGAAACAAGATTACCAGTATAAAGAACATATAAACTCAACAAATTCAATCCACATAGATTTAAAGATTCAGTTCAAAAATGGGAATCTGAGACGAATACAAACTTTTCAGATGAAGCAATACAAAAGCAAATAAATATGGGAATAAATGTTCAACATCACTGCGTATTCAAGAGATGCAAATTAAGACAACCCTAATATTCCATCCTACCCCCAAAAGAATGACTGTTATCAAGAAACAAGCAATAACAAATGCTGGAAGGGCTGTAGTGAAAAAGAACATTTCTCCAGTGTTGGTGGGAATGCAAACTGGTATGACCACTGTGGAAATCTGTGTGGAGAGACCTCAAAAAACTGGGACTAGAGGTCCCATTCAACCCAGCAATTTTCCTTCTGAATATCTTCCAAAAAGAATTAAAAACATCATAGCACGAAGATGTGTGTGTATCCATGATTATAGTAGCAAAATTTGTAATATCCAGATCTTGGAAACAACCTAAATGCCCATCAACTGAGGACTGAATAAAAATGCCATAGTATTTTTATACAATGGTGTACTATTCAGCAATAAAAAAGGATAAACCAGAGACTTTATAGGTAAATATATGCAACTTGAGACTATACTCATTAGTGAAACAAATAAGACAAGCATATATAAGCATCATATTCTCATTAGTGTGAGAAGCTGAAAGAAAAACAAAACAACAAAAATCCCAAATCCCAAACAACCATGTTATTATCCTTAACAAAAATTCTTGACAAGAAAATATTCATCAAATCAAAGAGAAAAATGGGTATTAAATGTCACAAAAATGAGAAAAGTTAAATGATCTTTAAACACATGTAAAGATGGTCAATTTTAAACAAGTTCAAGTTTAAACCAAGCTATGATATTTCCTGTGAATTACGTGCCAAATCTCCAAAAGTCTGATATCCTCTTCTATTGGTGTGCAGTCAAATATGAAGTAAACTGGTGTTATCTAGCAATGTTTTATATGAATATATCCTTGTTTCATAATTACCATTTTGGCAGTTCATTTCAAACCAAATCCATGAAAGTGACTCACCTGAGAATAGAGAAAACATATTGAGAATTGACAGAATTACATAGAAATATAATTGAAATACTAAACTTCTGTGTTTGTATTCTTCCTATCATTGAGCTTCTTGTTATTGGAAGTGATACGTTCTTTATTGTTTAGACCAGATTGAATAAATTCTGTTCCATTTATTATCATTGTTTCCCCCCACTAATGTTCTCATCTCTTAAATTGTTTTCATTATACTCCTATATTAAGATATCTTCATTGGGCTGGGGATGTAGCTAAGTGGTTTAAGGTACCAAAAAAAAAAAAAAAAGTTTTCTTATTTATTGACTAACAGCTATTGCTGGTTTCTCTTGTTCTTCCCAGGTAAAATTCATTCTTTCTGAGACTCATTATTAACAAATCTTAAATTATCATGTGGACTCATGCTCTTGTAATCTATTGCATTTTTCTTAAATTATGTGTTCAATTCAGTTTATTTTATCTCTAGAGATAAATAAATATATAAATCACTCAGGATTTTCAAGACACTTTAGGATGGGATTCACCTACCTATCTTTGTAAAACATTTTCTCATATCTGTATTCTAGGTTCTATTGCTAAATTTAATTTCTTTTTGTTGCAAATTCTCAAGATATTCTATTTAAAAGATGTCGATATTTTTCTGATTTTTTTCATTATTCTTTCAAGGTAATAGTTTTCCCACAGTTTACATTTTTGCAACATTGACTAGCATATCAAAGATGAATTAATTTAAACTTCTCTTAAGGAATTACTACCTGGGCAATATATGCATCATGTTGCATATTTTAAATAATATTTTAATTCAGTGCTCATATTTCTTCATGAAATATTGAGCATTATGGAATTCATCTCTAAAATAAATGTCTAAAATTCCTTTTCTAACCACAGATTAAATAAAACAACTACTAGAGGTTGCTATTCCAAAATTTATATGAATTTCTGGAATCACAGAGCTGGATTATGCTTCCTGATCTGAGAACAAAACATAGATCTGTATGTATTTAAAATACAATGGAAGAAAAACATAAAAAAGAAAATAATTTTGGAGAAAATATGAGAATCCTTACAATGAGTTCAGTTGTATATTTTTCTAAAACCATGTCTGATGATGAAATATAAAATAATTCTCATTATGAGATTAATTTTAAAATGTTGTCTAGTTGGGAACTATAATGTTAGCTAACTTAAGAAGTGACTGCTTCAGTGACCTGTAGAGACTCCTGTAATTATCAGTGCATTTGACCATCTTCTCCATCTTCCTCCAAGAGTGTCTAGGTTTTTATGGTAATGATTAGTGTACAAGAAAATCTTTGCATCTGGGAAAGACAACAAGTTATTTATTTGAAACATAGTTTTTATAATAGCATCTAGAGGAGAGCTGTTATATTTTGCTAAAAGAAGTCTGTTGATTTTGAGAGTAGTTCATGAAAGACAAGTTTTATGCAATTTAGGTTGTGATCAAGTTAAAGAGAATGAAAGACTGGTAAGAAAGATTATTGAGAGTAAGAAATATTGAATTTGTTTTTAAGAAACATAAAATAGATGTAATAAATGTAAAATATATGTAATAAAGGTAAAATAGATATAATAAATGCTTTTTAATCGGCTACATTTCATGTTTAGCTCTAGGTCTTTTCTAGGGCAAAAACAAGAATCCAATGTACACACAATGTTGTTTAATTTGAAACAGAGGTTTGATTATTTTCAATATTTTTGTTTCAGGAAGAAAATCCCATGTCAAAGCATTTTTAGTTGTTGCTACACAAACCCACTGAGGTTTGACACTCTGCCTTTGGTTGGTACTCCTCAATCTCCCACAGCTAGCAAAATCTTTGGATATTCAAAGTCCTTATAAAAAATCATGCACAGGAGCTGGGGATTTAGCTCAGTGGCATAAGTGCCTGCCTTACAAGCACACGGTTGTAGTTTGCTCCCCAGTACCAAAAAAAATCATACACTTATTCTCTTGTACTTTAAATCAGTTTTTAGATTGCTTATAGTACCTATTGCACTGTAAATGCTACACAAATGTATTTACACTAAGATGTTTAGGAAACAATTTTCAGATCAAAATCTGTACATTTTCAGTACTGACATAATTTCTAAAATATATTTTGTGATCCATGGACACACTTCCTTCAAATACAGAGAAATAAATGCATTTTTTTTTTTGCAGCGTCATCCAGCAGAAGATAAATGGATTCTATAATAGAGTCAGGAAAATAATGGCTACCTGAAAGTATCTATGTCTTAATCCTCCACATCTTGTGAATATGTTTTTTGTATAAGAAAAAAAACTTTGCAGACTTGATTAAGGTTAAGGATCTTGAAAAGTGCATATTATCCAGGATTACCAAAGTACCCTATTAATCCTTGTAAAACCTTTTCCAGTTATAGTGGAGGAGAGCTGTGTTAATTGTAGAAGAGATGAAAGATTATAAGGCTGCTCTTTGTGAAAGTGGGGAAAGAAAATGAAGAATCAAGGATATGGGAAGACTTTAGAGCTTTAAAAATTCATAGAAACAGATTGACCCTTAAATTCTCTCTCCATAAAGAGGTGTAGCTTTCTCATAATATTTTAGTATAGAAAGACATATGTTGGGTGTCTGACACAAGAGTAGTATAGAGTATAAATTTATAATATTCTAAGCCACTTAACTTATCATTATTTGTTGAAGTAAAAATGACATTAATATACTTGATAGGAAAGTATCTATTGAAAAGTGTAGACAAAATAAAGAGATCAACAATCATTTATAGAACTCTCCATAATTGAACCAATTTACCAGTTCTTTCCCACTGCCTCCATGGTAACATACAATCAGATAAATAATTTTCTAGAGTAAATTTAGATTTTTACTTCTAAATTGCTGATTCTTAATCATGAATATTGTGTTATATGAATGAGAACTTCATTGGTTTTATAAAAATAAGATATCACTTAGTAACATTTTATGTATTTTTTTAAAAATTGGTGCTTTTAGATATACATAATGATAGCATTCATCATATGGAATTTGTACCAATAAGTAATATAACTCTCTTCTTTTTTTTTTTATAATTCCTCTCCCTTCCTTTTAACCCTATATTATGGTTGTGAAAAAGTTGTGAACAAAATGCAAAATACAAACAACAAATGAATTGTCTTTATTAAAATAAATTCAACTGTATCTACAATTATACTGAAAACTAACTGGAATGATTTTGATTTATTTACTGAATATACCAACTGACAGATAAATATCAAACCAATGGAAGTGTGCAAAAATATAATTTGATCTAATGAAGGCTACTAATAAAATTTTAGCTTACTAGGAATTGTATTAAGAAAATTCTAAATGGAGTTATATTTCAATATCCAGAAAGAGATTAGCTAAAACAATGACATTAACTGATTTTTGTTGTTATTGATATAGGAAAAATATTCTCTACAAATTATGAAAGTTAAATTTAGAAGATATTACATGATGATGGGGATAAAGAATTTATTCTTTATGAAATTATACTTTATGAATTAGCCTTTATGTAATTTATACTTTATGAGAATGTTATTCTTAGAGACCTCATAAAGTAAATTTTCTACTTGCTCTCTCCTGTTTGTAAGATATATTTTTAGCAAGACTGATGATCAGTTTCCCTTGATCAACCAGAATTTATATAGATCTTTGGTTGAAAAAATATATCTAAGACTTTCTCTCTATATATACTGTTAAGAAGCTTAAGACACTCAATCTTTTCACTTTGGAATATTTTTTGAACATTTATCTAATGAGGAACAAAAACTAAAAACTTCAAAGAAAAGTTAGAAATAAACCTGATTTTTCAGTCATAAGACATATGTCATTATAGAGCAAATTACAATGCAAGGGAAGTGACATATAACACCTAAGATAGCTGAGCATGAAACTGTGTCTTCCTTTTCTACATCGTATTTTTCATTTTTACTATGATACATCTTAATGACTGAAGACCCACAGAAGAACTCTCCTTTGAAATAATTTCTTTCAAATTTATCCTTCATCTTCTTACTCTTGTAATCTTTCTGCAAATGTTACTGCATATTTTGAGCCATAATCTCCCATCACTTTATTTTTTATCACAGTTCAGGTCACTTATCATCAAATATTAACATTACATCAACTCTTATAATAATATATTTGGAGTTCATGTCATAAAATAACATCAAACATATTTTAATAAATTTGTCTGTAATTCTGAAATAGAAGTTTTTGATAATTATAAGAATGAAAACAATCCAGTTTATTTTTGCTTTAAATGAAAACTAAATACTATATGAATTGTGAAAGTTATAGAAACTTTAAACCAAAATGATCCAATAAATATTTCAAATTTTATAGGTTCATTAGAATATTGTTTTGTTTCTGGTTCTAGGTATGTTATTATTTCAACTTCATTGTTTCATAGAGTTTAAATGAGTGAACAATTTCTAATTTGTCTTAATATGTTTAATTTTGAAGACAAAAGAATTCACATACTATTTTTATAGTCATTAATTTCTTTTTTCTTTCTTAATATTTTTTATTTTAAAGAGAGTAAAACAAAACAAAACAAAAAAGCAGAACAGAACAATACAAGCAACACAGGACTTCAAAACAAGACAATAGGAAGTCAACAGTGGCTACCATAATGTCTCTTATTTTCTTCAAAATAGCTTTCCATATTTTCTCACACAAAACAATCTAACAGATCAACATAGTAGAAAACTAATCAAAACAAAAGAATGGAAGTATTACAGAAAATTAAAATAAGACGTTAGGAAATCAACAATGGCTACCTTAATGCCTCATGTTTCCTTCAAAATAACTGTCCATATCTTCACACATAATGAAATAAAAAACAGAAAACACACTAAAACCAATCAAAATACAATAATGAAATCATTACAGGACTTCAAAACCAGATAACAGGAAATGAACAATGGTTACTATAATGTCTTGTTTTCTTCAAAACAATTGTCCATAATATCACACATAATGAAATAAAACACAACAGAGTACAACAAATCAAACAAAAGAATCAAAGTATTATAAGACTTCAAAACAAGATGATAGGAAATCAACAATGCCTACCATAATGTCCATTTTCTTCAAAATAGCTTTTCATACAATCACACATAATAAAATAAAACCAAACCAAGCAAAACAAAACAATAGATCCAATTAAATAAAAGAGTGTATTATAGGACTTCCAAACAAGATAACAGGAAATCAACCATGAATATCATAATACATCTCATGTAGAAAATAACTGCCTATACCATCAAACATAGTACAAAACCAAGCCAAAGTAATTGTGAAAACAATACAAGAGTTCAAGACAAGGCAATAAGAAATTAACAGTGGTTACCACCGTCTCCTCCTAACTGTTTCCTCCCCTACTACTTTTATTATATCTATTGTACTTTTTGGATCCCACTAACTCCTGCTGTTTTTATGCTGTGGTTCACTTGTATGAGTACCAACCATTTCACCCATGAACATGATCTCCTGTTGCATCCATTTACCTACAAGAGTCTTGAGATTGTGCTATTTTATAGCTGTATGGCTTTCCATGAAAATACTATATCTTTCTTATCCATTCTGCAGTTAATGGGCAAGTTACCCTTGCTTTTTTCTGGCCTCCTGTCACATAGAATAATTTTTTTTCTCTCCTTTGATCTTCAGTCTGTGTATTTTCTTTCAGGTTAAATGTGTTTCTTGCATACAGTATACTAATGGATCTTGTTTATTTATGCACTCTCCATGTCTTTTTTTATTGCTGAATTGAAGCCATCTACATTAATGACTATAACCAGCATACATTGGTTTGTCTCTGCCATGCTGTTCTACTGTTGGTCCTCCACTGCTCCCCTTAATTCAATTGCCTGTCCTGTTTGGTGATCTTCCTCTGCTGCTGTTCCTGGAACCATGGTTATATTTTTTTCTCCCCAGAATATCCTTTAGCATGCTCTTTAGGGTTGGTTTGGTGGATATGAATTCCCTCAGTTGTTCTTTATCATGGCAGTATCTTATTTTTCCATCAATTTTGAAAGATCATTTTGAAGGGTACATCAATTTGGGTTGGAAGGTGCTTTCTTTCATGATTTGAAACATCTCACTCTAAACTCTAGACTTGATGGTTTGTGTTGATAAGTGTGCCATGATTCTGATTGGTTTTCCTTTCTAGGTGATCTGTTTTTTCTCTCTGGAAGCTTTTTAGTATTCTGCTCTTGTTCTGGATTTCTGGGAGCTTGATTATTTTATGTCTGTGTGTATATTTACTTTGGTTATGGCTAGTTGAAGTTCAGTGTGCCTCACTTATGTGTATGCCAGATGCTTTCCCCATGTTTGGGAAGGTTTTTGCTATTAATTTTAATTTTTGTTATTACTTCTAGTCTTTTTATTTCATTTGTGTTGACCCCTGATCGGTCACTGACACCTATCACTCTTAAATTATGTTCCTTTGCATCATCTTGCAGCCATGGAATTGTTATTTCCTGGTTCCTTGCCATTTTTAAGAGATCTTTTCTTTCATACTCACTAGTTGTAATTCTGTCTTCAAAGTTTGAAAGTCCAGTGTCTGTCTCTTTCAAGCACTGTTGCCAGCTTTTGATTGACTTTTTAATTTCCTGGCTATCTCTTTGAATCTGTTTCATACATTGTAATTCCTTTCTATGTTGTTCATTCAAGGTGTGCATCATTTTCCTATGTTCCTCTTTTTCATCTATGTCTTCTTAATTATGCTGAGCAATGATCCGGCCCACAGATCAGTCCATGGGTCTCACCTGGAGAAGGAATGGG
>PVJX010031788.1:0-21016 GCA_004027295.1 Dolichotis patagonum
CCCCGCCCCAGCTACAGTATGACCCGAAAATGCTCTGTTATCTGGAGCAAATGCTGAGCACTTAGGCCCTGGACCCCACACCAGTGCCCAAAAGCCTTCAGGGTAAAATCATCTAAATTTATGGACAGAAAGTTTTTTGCTATTTGACAGCTGGAAGAAGACGTCTGCACAGAAGCCTCACTTCCTGCACAGCCTGCTGAGAATGGGGTTTGAAAAGAATTAGCCCAAATTATTCAACAAAATGCTGGAGTGCTCACAGCGCTTGGCAAGCATAAAGCCTCCTGTAGAACTAGAGATGGTAAATAAAGACTGGGAATGATGTAGAACCCGGGGGCTGAAAAATGGGAATACATCAGTGAAGTAACGTGAGCTACCCACCTACCTCAGGGCCTAGGACACTGCCCTCCTCGGAATTACCACATGTCACTTGTTATGTTTCTCCCCCAACCCCAGTACCATCTCCCTGCTTCTCTCCCTGATGTGGTCCTGGGCCTTCCACATCTCTGTACATGCAACTTCTTGTTCCCCTGCACCAGCCAAGTTTTAAAAAAATTCTCCATAATGGGCTGGGTATTTAACTCAGCAGCATGGCACCTGCCTGGCAAGTAGGTCATGAGTTCGATCCCCAGGACCAAAAAACCCCAAAATCAATACATAAATAATAAAAAATTCTCTGTGAGATTCCTGGTGAAGGCATTGTTGTCTAGTGAAACATTATCTTCATGAAAACAAAAAGACAGACTTAGCGACTAAAATTTTATCAGCATCCTCAAATGTGTCTCCTTGTGCTCACTTCCGTGGCACATACACCTAAGTGTGTTTCCTTGGTTTGGAAACAAATTGTTCACAATGTAGCGTGAACCCCAGGTGCAGCAGATTAAAACAATAACAGCGAGACAAAGTTGTTTAAAAGTTCCAAAGGAAGACAGGCATGGTAATGTCCACACTGTCCCTGCAAGGATCCCAAACCACAGTGTCCATTCTTGCAAAGAGATTACTGGGTTACAGCCTCAACCCAGAAAATCAGCCAGGGTGCAGAATGGACATTTTAATCCACTGTCCCGCTGTCCCACATGTGCACCTCTGTGATCTTCCTGGAAACTCTGCACACCTGTGAGGCTGCTCGTGACGCGGGGGCGTTTTGTAGGGAGAAGAATTGTACTGAGCTGCATGATTTGCCTGTGGATTTTCCTCCCTATCAGAAGAAGCAGGAGGTGGGTAGCCTGGCAGAAAGGACATGGGCCAGCCCATCGTTCCTCCTGTTACCTACAGGAATGCATGAGCTGACAACAGGGGTTGTGAGCTTGAATACACCACCCATCTTTCTGTGCTAAAACTTTCCCAAGAGGGACAGCACAATCCTAGGTTTCTCATCATAAACAAGAAATGAGGCGCAAAGCCTATATTTGGACAGGAGAGAATGAAATGGTAAACTACAGAATTCTTTTCGACTGTACAGGCATGGAGTGTGTGTGTGTGTGTGTGTGTACGCACACGTGTGTGTATCTGGTCTCATACACCATACATCTCCAGTCAAAAGGCAACCATAGGGCTGGGGATTTAGCTCAGTGGCTTAAGTGCCTGCCTGGCAAGCGCAAGGTCATGAGTTCGATCCCCGGTACCAAAAAAAAAAAAAAAAAAAAAAGGCAACCATAAAATCTCACCTAACCTAAATGTCAAAGCTTATTATAACATTATTTGGAAATCTTAAAGAATTAACAGGGAAGCCATCTGTTTCTGTATGATCTTAAAAGGTGTTACTCCTGGCCAGGCATGGTGGCACATACCAGCAACTTCAGCTACTTGTGAGGCTGAAGCAGGAGGATCACAAGTTCAAGACCAGTCAAGGCAACTTAATGAGATCTGCCACAAAATAAATTTTTAAGAAAAGGCCTTGGGAGATAGCTCAGTGGTAGACACTTGCCTAACCTATAAAGGGCCCTGGGCTCAGTATCCAATATCACAAAAAAAGTGTTACTTTTAAAGGAAAATAGGTTTTGTTCATGGCACTTTGCTTTGTTTTGTTTTTGCAGAACAACAGATGAAATGCAGTAGTGCTCTACCACTGGGCTGTCTCTACATTTTTTTATTTTTATTTTGGGACCAGATCTTGATACATTGCCTGGGTAAGGCAGGAACTTGCCATCTCCGTTTCTCAGCCTCCCTCAGTGCTGGGATTACACCACCACACCAGACTGCCACAGAAATCTTTTAAAAGAAAAGGTGAAACATTTGTACAATTCGAAGAGGTACTGGAGTAGGTGCTTTTGAGTTACCGTTGTGTAGCTTAAACCAAACAATGTGTTAGACTTTGTTTTCAAAGATGACAAGAATGTGCTCCATTTTTTTTTAATTTTTAAAAAAAACAGCTGCACTTTGCCAAATGAGGAGGGATATGCCCACATGGCAGTAAAACCTGAATCTGGAAACACGTTGGGAAAGAAAAAATAAAAAGGGAGTGGGAGGGACTGCAATTCGTCATTTAGTTGGTAAGAAATAAACTCAGGCCAAGTTAAGGGAGGAATCCCATTAAAGCAGATGAAGCCTCAGAGGTCAGCTCCAGGAATCTGCTGCCCTCAAAGCCCTCACGGGTTTTGCCAGTATCAGGGCCCCAGATTTCAAGTCCAGCAGCAGCAGAGAAGCTGCAAGGGAGAGGGAGTGGTGGGAATGGATGTAGAGGCAAAATCGCCTTATAAGGAACTCAGTTTTGGGAAAGGTCTGGTGTTTCACCAAACCGGAAAGAAAAATGTCAAAGAAACATCCGAAAACTCCTTGCTTCTTCCATCAAAGAAAGCGAGAGTAAGGGACACTTTCCCCTCAAGCAGACTTGAGCACATCTTCTCTTTAAGCACGAAGGGCTAATGCAGCTACCGCAGCGCGGTGATTACCTCACTGCACTCACAGAGGGGGCCTCGGGCAGGAGGAGCGGGCTGTCTGGGAATGTGCTCCCGGGCCGTGGTGGCCGTGGTGTGGACACACTTGGAGGAGGATGCACCAGGGCAAGAGGCAGCCACAGCCTGGCAGTTACCTGGCACCGGGCTGACAGCCTACAGCAGAGACGGACTGTCCTGCCCAGCTGCGCTCTGGTGCCCTCCCCCACCAGCCCCTGCTCAGGCCCCGGGAGCCCCCTTCACCGCCTTTCTGATTCACTGGGGCACTGATGCTGCAGACAGAGCTCGGGGTCAGGGGGCCCAGAGCCTCCGCAGAGGAAGGGCAGAAAGCCTGGTGGGCCAAAGAGCTCAGGGCTCACCCAAGCCTGCACCCCATTGGCTATTTCGTTGGCTACTGAGCCTTTTGCCTGTCAAGCACCGTGAAAGTGACTTTCTGGGAGCGCTGCTAACAAAGTGAAAATATCCTCTACCACCTCCAGGCAAAGATGTAGAAGCGGTTTCTGAGAGCTCCAGAAACAGGTCAAAGCAGAACAACGTAAGAGCCAGTGGGCTTTGAACTCACTTCTTTATCAAGCAACTCCGGGGCGGGTCAATGTGAGCGGAGGGACTGCTACTGCTGATCTAGCACTGACCTCCACCCTCGCTGCTCTCCTCATGTGCGCTATGCCCACTGCCACGTGCTCCTCCCCATCGTCCAGGGGTGCAGATACTGTTTTTCTGGCTCTGTAGGCGACAGGCTCCAGGGTCAGAAGCTGCAATGACTTGTTTACGGACTCCTGAGCCAAGATTCAACCTGTGTGGCCTCTGGGGCGAGGGGGTGTGGCCAGGAGCACCCACCTCGCAGCTCCATTCAGGGCTGACCTCGGTGCAGCAGCAGAAAAAATGGGTGTTTCCTTACTCCTCCTAGACAGGCAGCACCCATTTGGGCTCAGCGCTGGGCTGTCTGGGAATGTGCTCTCTGGAACATAATTACCACCATCAAGATTATTATTAGCATTAGGCATTTACATGACACTTAATATTTCCAAAGCATTGTACTGCCCTTTAATTAGTTTTTCCTTGCAACATTCTTGTCTAGTCCACACTTGAAAGGCGGAGAGACTGACAGGAGAGGAGATAAATGCTAAATGTTGATCTCTTAGCTTTCTTTTTCTCTGATGCAGCAGCCTGAATAACTCACCTTCTCCCTCTTGGTTGTGCACCTTCGACCCCAGTGCCCCGCTGGGAAAGCACCCAGCACCTCCCAGTGTGGGGGAGGGGAGTCTCTTCCTTGCTGTATTCTGGTTCCTCAGCCAGAAACCTTTGAGAAAAATTGAAGTTCATGCTCTTTTGGAAATGCCAGCGCCCTCATCCTCCTTCCAGACTTCTCTATAAGAGCGTTCTCTAAAATCCCAGGGTCATGATTCCCAAACCTAAGCTGTCTCTGATAGAAAGGATTCTGCACTTGATGAGTTCCAGTGGGCTGTGTTAGGCGACAACCGCCCCAGTGGGCAGTGGGCAGTGGGCAGTGGGTAATGCTGCCTCTGGTTTGCAGCGTGAGCTTCTGCCTCATCCAGGAGCCCTGGCAAGGCCTTGGGAGGTGTAGTCCTGCCTTTTTGCACCATAAGGCCTCTTGTTCTGGTGCTCCGGTTGAAAGATAAGGGGGCAGGGAGACCATGGGAGTGAGGAAGGGGCTGGGAAGTCAGTGGTTAGCTGTGGGGACCCAGCACCTTGTGGCCACTGGTGAAGGCAGCCGGCTTCTCTCAGAGCACTTGCCCCCTCCCACAGCCAGTCCCCCCGCCTTCATCCATTTCCATCTTTCCCAGGTCCTCAATGCTGGAGTCACAGGAAACCCTTAGTGCTGCTTCTAGGAGGTGGCTCTGGAGCCAGGCTCCCTGATGCCCCATATGCCTCTGGGGCTGTTACCTATAGGGGCCTCCTTCTCTCCCCTGGCGGCCAGTGTGGGCCCAACTCAGAAGCTTTAAGGCAGCAAATGGAGCCCTGAGAAAGGAGCAGCCTGGAAGTATGAGGGGTGGGGGTGCTGGGTCCCAAGAGCTTGGACCTGGAGCCTACCCGGAGAGCTTTTCTGCCCCTTACCTTGGCCAACTAAGCCTGAGTCCCATGATCTGCCCTTCCAGGGTAACTGAGCTGGAAGCCAGAGGGAAGGGGAAGGTACCATCCAGAGGAGCCTTTGCACTCTCTCGCTGCTCCTTCTGGGTGTTGGAATTGGAAGCTCATCTCCCCCTCAGCTGAGGCTCTGGGATTCTTGGCCCTGTGTGGGCAGGGGACTTCTCTGGGCTGGGGACCTCAAGAGGAAGTGATCACCCAGCAGGGAGGCAGCCCAGAAGCACAGGTGGTTAGGACCCAGGCACAGACTCCGCCGGCAGGCTGGTGTCAGGATCGGGATGGGGCAGGGCAGGAGGGCCTGAGCTTGCCAAGCCCCCTACTCAGGACCTGTAGGAGGACTTCCAGTGCCTTCTGAGGGAACTGGTCCCCATGTGGCTGTCCAGGGGCTGAGGACAGATGCAGTTCTTCATTTCCTACTTGCCACAGGCATGCCCTTGGGTCAGGGTACGCCTTCACTCAGTTTCCATCTTTTGTAAGATGAAGAGGCTATTACTAGACAGATTTCTGTAAAGATGACATATATGCTGAGTGCCCTCTGAGCTGGGTGGCCCAAAGCGAGCCTCTTACCTATGCAGTCATCTGGAGGGGGTGACCCCAGAACAACGCGGGTGGACACACACATACATAGTCTCTCTATGTGTATCTCTCCCTTTCTCCTTCCACTCCTCCCTCCTATCTTTCTTCTCCAGCTAAGCAATGTCTGAGTGAAATGTGGAAATGAAGCTGAATATAATTGCTCTTGTTGTTTTTGGTTCATCCCACCGCGGGAGTTAGAAGCAGGTGCGAGCTGACCAGTTGTGGCTGCGTAGTGCAACCGGCGTTCCCCTGGGGCTTTTGGGCCCCTTTGGAACTTTCTGTTCTCTTTCAGCTCTTCAGAGAGCTCTCAACTCTTCGCCTTTTTGGCTTGGATTCTCCAACGTAGGTCCTCCTAAGAGAGATATAGCCCACCTAAGGGAGTCAGGGGCGGCAGCACTTCAGAGTGCTGGGTGCTCCTTGGCCCCTTGGGCCCAGGTCCAGGAGGTTGCCCCTGTCAGCCCAAGTGCCTGCCCGGGGCTCGCTGGGCCTACTCGCCCCCGTGCTAGGCCTGCCTTCCCAGGAGCACTGGATGGATGCCAGCCCCCACACCAACCCCACCGAGGCCTGGACCATTAGGGCACCAAGTGGGGATTCTGCCCTCGGGGTTTGGGGGTTGGAAAGCGTTGGTGTCTTAAGTGGGGAGTTTGCACCCCCAAATCCTGCGACAGCTCCTAGGAGCGGGCTCTGGGGTGAAAATCCTGAGCTGCACAAACAATATGATGCCCCAAAGGCATATAGGGCATCATATCTCTGCTGGACCTGAGACCAGATGCCTTCCCCAATTCCTGAGCTTTACGTAGATTACTAAACCCAGTTGGAGTCCCGCGCCAGCTCCTGTTCTCTAGTGCAGAAATTCACCACCTCTGGGAAGCCCGGGATCCCAGAATGACTCCCCAACTCCCAGTCAGAAAGTCTAGAACTGACCTCTCCACTCTGAAAAAGCACAGATTCAGCGCCTCGGCTGCTTGGAAGGTCTCCAGGGGCGTTTCAAGTCTCAGGGAGGCTCAGGACCTCCAGCTCTGTCCTGCGGGGCATTCCTGGCCCCGAGGGGCACCCCCAACTTGCTCGGACCCCAGACCTTGCACAAGTGATGCCTCCGTGGGGCTCAGCATACTGGAAACTCAGCGCTGAGGTCAGCAGCGCTCTGTCCAAAATATTGCCAAATGTGGCTTCCGGGTTCCAGCGCTTTGGTAAGTTCAGGAAAAGTCAGGAGAAAGCGGCTCGGAGTCCCTCCTGTCCTGCATGGGTCTCAGTACTTGCTGGGCAGACAGTGTCTGGCCCGCAGCCTCAGATCTCGAACCGCCGCGCCCCATCTCACCCCGGCTGGAGCTCATTCCGTCCCTCCGGCCTCGGGCCTCCTGCGGGTCCTCTCCTTTGACAGTGTCCGCTGCCCTTCCGGGTCAAGCCTCCTACCCTTACACCCCTGGGGTCCGCCTCTCAAGGGTCCACCCCAGCAACGTCCACACTGCAAAGTGAACCAAGGTTTTTGTTTGTCTGGTTTCCTTACTTTAAAAAAGTTTTAAATTAATGAGCACTTAGTATAATCTGAGCCAAGAAACCTTCTAACTGCACTCAAAGGAAATTCTCAGACAATTAACTAGAAAACTAGTGGTCATATAATAGGGGCGTCTATACACTAAATACGTGTGAGATGGGGGCACAAGTAGCATACAAACTTCAGCAGCTATAAGGCCTGGAAACCGAAAGGACACAGGACACGTTCCGCTCAGACCCAGTGTTAACTTCAAAGCCAGCGTGGGTAATGAATCCATGCAAACCAACTCTGTAGGCTACGGGCGAGGAACTCGACTCTCGGCGTTAACTCTGGTCCCTCTGCGGCTGCACGCAGAGCAGGCAGAGGGCAAGAGAATCAAGTCCCGGCTTTCACCCCCACTGTTGGAGGCATTCTCTGCTTTGGAATTGTAAGGCTTTTCTTTGTTTTAGCTCTCTTGAGATGCGGGGATTCCCAATAAGGACCTTTTTTCTGGGGGCCCTGCTGTCTGTCCCCCTTCGGGTGTAAACTATCTGGAAAGAAGCGGATGTGTCCCGCAGCGCTGCAAAGCGGTCTTCCAGTTCCGTCTCCCCTACGTGCTCTGAGGGCACCTCGCCGGCGCAGTTCTCCAAAGAGGCCGGCAGGTGGCGCTTGCTCCACAGGCAAACCAGTCGGGGATCCGCCCGCGCCCCTCGACCCTGCTCTCTGCCCTACTGGTCCTGCCTAGATTCCAGTCTCAAAAGCAGGGAGATTGGAAGCGGTTCCGCGGGGAAGCTCCTGCTGGACGTCGAGAGGACGTGAAAGGCCCTAGGAACCCTGGCTCTAAACTGGAGAGGCCTCACGCTCAGAATTTTAAGCAGCGGGTGTGCATGGGGCGCCGAGGGCGAAGCTCGGCCCGCTGGGCTCGCTTGGCCCGAGAAAACAGGGGACCCACTGGGGTCACCCCTGGGAGGCATTATCACTTCCAACAAATTTGCACCCACCCTTTCCCACACTCTCCCCTTGCTGCCATTTTTGGCTGCCAGTCCCAGCCCCCATCCTCCTTCCTTCTTTTCTTTTCTTCTTCTTTTTTTAATGGGAGAGGGAGGATAAGGGGAAAAGGGCGTTTTTTCAATTGCTGCAATAATTGTCCCAGAGATGGGTTTCTTAATCTGCTCATTCATTATTGACTTCTCTTCTAATATTTGGCTTTGCCGCTTTGATCGCTGGAAGAGAACATACTTGACTTCTTTGCATAACAATTTTGGGGCGGGCGTCTTCGGTGGAGGGGGGACGTGCCTGGAATGACTTTGGGGCCGGGTTTCCACCACCGGCCTAGCTGCCCCCAGGAAGTGAGGCCAGCTTCCTCTCAGGGACCCCCTCCTCCTCCGCGCTGCGGGGAAGTTCAGGCGGGGGAGAAAGGAGGCTGCTGGCCTGTGGGCGGCGAAGAGGCGAGGACCTCAAAGACCCCTTCGAAATCCTGCTTGGGAAGGGACCGTCGTTGCTCCAGAGGTCGTCTCCCTCACCTACATTCACCGGGAAGCGGGTGCCTCTTACTCGGGTTGAACGGTGGAGGTGGAACGTAGAAGACAGACCACCATCCCCTGGGCTCCCACCCTGGACTCCGGCCCAAGGACAAAACCACGCCCACGGCTCCCGGTTCCGAGCCGGGTTTGGCGAGCCCGTAGGTCAAAGGCAGCTTCTCTGCAACCCTGACCCAGTCCTCTTCCCTCTCTGGGTCTCAGTTTCCTCGTCTGTGGAGCTGGCGTCTGTTCTCCTGTCAGAGGTCCCTTTGATCTTGACCTTGGCACGTGTTGCGCACCCTCTTGGCTACCGGGACTCAAAGTTGCTAAGGTGGGTGCTGGGGGGAAAACCCCAAAAAACAAAAACCAAAGGTGCCTGGTTAAATGGACTGGCTTGGAGAGAGTTAGAAGGGGGGTACAGGTTAGACCTCCAACAGTTAGTTGATTAGGGTCAGAGCTTTAGGATCCTTGCGAACTCACACGTTTCCAAAGCCCCAGTCAAAGCGAGCTGCTCCCCCTTTCCCAGCTCGCACACGCGGGGAATTATGCATGTGGACACGCACTAGCACACCCAGCGGCGCAGAGCCCAAGCAGACACCCGTCCACAGATGCACACAGCTGCGCAGCCACGGGGGGGATTAGGCACACACACGCACAGCAGCGCACCAATCTTGGTGCAAACACACCGCGCAACCTTTCACGCAAGGGGTCAAGTACAAATACGCACGCGCGGGGCCGCACAAGGGCCCCCCACCCTGCTTTCTGCGGGAACCGGCGGTTTGAGTAGGTTGCCCTGGAAGGCCGGGGTTTCGCAGTGACCCCCCTCCAGCCCCGCCCGCCCACCGCCCGGCGTCAAGTCCCGTCCGAGGGAGGAGGTGGGCGGGATGAGGGTAGCAGATGGAGCCTCAGTCTTTCCCGCTCAACTCTCAGGCTCCTGGAGCGTCCCTTCCGGGCCCATCCCACCCTCCGCACTAAACTTTTTACTTTCCGGCCACTCAACCAGCTCCCCCCACCCCATGCCACCGCACGAATCTTGGCTGCAATCGGAGTTTTCTCGAACCTTCCTGGGGATGCGGGTCCCAAAGATGCCGTCCCCGAGGGCGACTGGAGGAGCAGCCCAGATTGCGCTTCAGGGCCGGCTGGGCAGGCGCTGGCTGGCAGGAGCCGGCGCCTGTTTCTCAGGGGTCAGTGGGAGCGGAACCCCGACAACCCCAACCCACCCATAAAGCAGTGACGGGAAGGAGGGGTCAGCTGACTACAAGGAAAGCAAAAAGAACACGTTTTTGGAACAGCAAAGGTGTTTCTTTGTAAAGAACTGGAGTTTTTTTTTTTTTTCTTTTACTCTGGATTATTTTTTGGCTTCCAACTTTGGAGTGGGGTCCAGACCTCCTGGGGAGCATGGAGGAACCCAGGGGTGGGGGCTGCAGAGCCCCGAAGCCGCGCCAGCCCCTCCTCACTCGCTAAACGCTGGCACCCACTGGCGCGCGCACAAAAGCAGTCGGTATGAACCGAACCGCCAGAGCTGGATCCCGGCGGGAGCAGCCGCTCGGACAGGTGGGGACTGGGGTGGGCGAGGGGCCCTCTTGGCCTGGAAACGCCAGCTCCCGGGAACTTTCCAGGGAGTAGATGGACCGAAAGAGGAAAAAAATCAAAATAAAAGGAAGAAAAGAATTCGAACTTCACTAGACGCTAAATTGACTCCATTCTTTTTTTGGGGAGAGGGGAAGGAGTTGAACCCAAAATCAAGTTTGGGTTCCAGGGTCTGGGTGAGGCTCAGCGATTAAAGAATAACTCGGGATATGCTGAGAAATGTGTGCAGTCTCCTGGCTTTCGGACCTCAAGCTCCAAAAACCCTTAGATCCGGGGGCCTGGCTCGGTGAAGGGCTCAACCCCAGGGCAGTTTAGGGTTACAGGGGCGCTGATGGGGGTCTGCATCTGGTAATCCGACCCAGGAGTCCTGCACTTCGCTCCTCGCTCCATCCCCTTGCAGCTCGAATTTCCTAAGAAACCCGCGAACAGCGACCAGGAAGGGGTTTTTACCCTGGTGCTCTCTGCGCCGACAGGAGCGCTCTTTGCTGGCTCAGGGACGCGGGGCAGGCAGAACCCCTTTCCAACTGAATTACGTAAATCCTGAAAAAATCTCCCTATCTCTCAGTCAAGGAGAAAGGTCTCAGCTAGGCGTCCTGGTGGTGGCGGTGGCTAGGTTAGAACAGAAAGGGTCATGCTGGGAACCGGTCTTTCGGGTAAGAGGAAGAAAAGTTGGGGAGGAGCGGATTGTGGGGACCTAGACCCAAATACTGAAATTCCTCCATGGGACAGCCCACAGCAGGCTTTCTGTGGGGCTTCACAGGAACCCGGACATTTATGGGCATATTTGAAACACACAGGGAAATAAAAGAAAAAGAAAGAAAAAGACAAAAGGAAGGAAGGAAGGCAAGAAAGGTTCTCTGTGCACCCCCTCTATGCCCAGCACTCTTCTGGGGCTTCTGCAAACAAAGCTGCCACCCCAATTGCTGGACTCAACAGCGACATTTGTCCTCAGGTTCGCCTCTCACACCCCCCTCCCTACTCCGGCATTTTTTCCTTCAGGGCCCTCCCCCAGCCCACCTTGAATTTAGGCAGAATTGCTCAGGACCCCTAATATCTAAGGACTCCTCCAGCACCCCCACCCACATTGTTACTGCCTCCAAATGAAGACCGAAACCCCCAGCGTTAATTGAATTAGTCTATTGAAAGGACTGTCAGGTATAATGACGTGGCTCGAGGCCCCACATTTCCCAAGGTCTATAGGCTTTGGGGACCTGCGATGTATAGTCTGACCTTCCGGCTCATAATAATACCGCTGCACTTGTAGCAGAAATCTCCTCGCATTCACTCCCAACAAAACCGCTGGTCACCCAGTCCCCGTAGGAAGGCTGCGTGCTATTGTGTGGCGACAACTCATTCAAGTCCCGCACCACAAGGCCCCGCTGCCATCTGATCCACACTCGAAATGCGATTACCACCGTGTGCATGCAACACGCTCCTAGACCCGGCCCAGCGCGCACGTCTGGCCAGCCTGCAAGGCTTTCTTTTACAACTATCCTCGTCTTCCAAGGGGAGGTCGATGCACAGAGGACCCAGGCATTTGTCTCTGCCTAAAGGAAACCCAAAATTTGGTGGAAACAGGGTGGTGAGAGAATCCCTTTTTCTGAACAGCACACAGCAAACCTTAACAATGCATTTCTCCCTGCCCACTGAGAGGGCTGACTCGGGTGAGCACGCTCGTGTGCACACACAGGAGGCTCTGTGACGCTCACCTACACAAGCAAACAGATACCCGTGCAAGCTCCTGGTTCCACAGCCACAAGTCACTCTCCAGCATCGCTAGTGGTTTTGGCAAGATTGGGAAAGAGCAGGAAAAAGGCATAATTTCTCAGTTTTCATGCTTAGAAAATGCACTAGTCTTCCTATTACAAGATCCTCAAACTTCTCTGGAATACATATGCACTGTGGCCATGTGTTTGGTATCTTTTCTTAACTGGAAGCTCCTGCTTAACCTCAAAGAATGGAAGAAGTCCTGGGACAGGAGGGGCAGAGGGTGGGGGTCACCTCTCTGTAACCTCTTTACTTCCCACCACTGAAAGCTTCTTTGGTTCCCTTCTTTCTTCAGGTAGAGATTTCCCGGGCTCCCCATCCTTCTTTAACACTTGGAACAAAACAAAATCCCCCCCCCCTCACGTTGTTTTCTACTTTTGCACGAGCTGGATTGGAAAGGGAACTTGGGGATAGCCAGACTACTGAAGAGCCACGGCGAGCTCCTGTCTGGTGTTGCATGGGGCCTCCTCCGCAGGTAGCCGCTCTCCTCAGAACTGCAAGGCCGCGGAATTGGATACTGCCACTCACCTCCCACACCTTTAGCCCAGGAGCAGATGGCGTTTGGAGAACAGGGCTGTATTCCATCTGGGGACGGGTTCCTTCACCTGCTTCCTTAGGCTCACTTCTCTCCCATCCTGGCCTGCGCATCTAATCAAGTGGGAAGAGATTCCTTAGCTTCCAAGGACAGAAGAGTGCCTGGAAAGGGCGCAGGCACCAATACATCCCTCCACACCCGCCAACCCCCTGTATCCACATACTTGTACCAGAGAATCGCCCCGCCAGCAGTTTCTCAACTACACGCGCAGCTGTGGCGCAGAGTCCTCTGGACCCCTCACGCATCCGTCTCTACCACTCTTTGCTCGGCCAGCCGCACACACTTCCCCCGAAGACTAGCTAGGATGCCTACGCACTCACAGACAGTGCCCGAGAGTTTGTTCAATTTCAAGAAGGAGAGGAAGGCACGGGCCCTGGGCGGGGGTCGTGCGCGCAGCGCGCGGGTTCGGAGCCTCGGCCCGGGCTGGGTCTGGGGAAGGTGGGGGGCTGAGCGGGAGCGCGCGCGCAGCGCCGCCTAATCCAGCCCGAGCTCGTGGGCCGCGGGTGCATTTATCATCCCATTACTGTAACAAATCCGGGCTCCACTACATGAAAGGTAAAATGAATTACCGACGTTAAGCCGTCAATAAAGTCATTTCTGTAAATGGTGTCTCCAAAGGGCCGCCGCATTATTCAGCTGGCTTTATCAGCTGGCTGGAAATTGCGTGGAGGAGCCGGGCCGAGCGGCGCGCGGGGCCGCTCACTTTGATTAAGCGTCTTGCCAGCGCGATGTGACAGAGCTTTTGACCAGGGTTTTATTCACAGGCCTGTGATGAACGCCAAGCTGATCAGGCGGAATGAAGAGTAATTAAAACCTATAAATTATCTTCCGCAGCCCTTCTCGAGGCGTCTCCTGCAGGCGAGATAAGGCGTCGAGACCCTATTTACGGCGCTGAAAGGGACCGCGGCGCACAAAAGCTACGCGGCTAAATAGGATATTGATAGTGTCCTAATTAGAATTTAATTAAGTACCCACGCTTGCTTGCGGGATAAAGATTTCAATTTTGCGAACTTAAATATAAATAAAAGCCCACCCCCATTTCAAGAAGTAGTAGGGGCACTTGGAGATTTTGGGGAGCCCTTGGGTGTGGGACAGAAGGACATCTAGGGGGTTTCCAAGGTGGGGTTGGTGACGGCTTGGGAAAGTTGAGCCCGCAGCCGGCAGTTCAGCGCAGCGTTCCGGGCAGCGGTTCTCGACACCAGGCCGCTGCGCAGATCTGGGCTGGAACTCGGCTCGAGAAATTTGGGAACCTTCGGCTGACCCCAAGATGCAGTGAGCCGGTCTCCACTCACCACCTACCGAGGTAGTTCAGCTTGTTGTGTTTTTGCTTGTATGTTCCTTCCAACCTATTTTATTTTATTTTTGAAAAATGGGGTGGAGGGATTATTTCTCACGTTCTAAACATACAATATGCTAGAAGAGATTCTTTCTCCGATGTCCCAATAAGGGAATGACGATTAGGAAAGGTATGTGCCCTGGCGGTCCACGATACCCCCGATATCCCCGCAAAGGCCTTGTTTGTCGTGCCCAGCTGACACTGTGGGTTTTAACCAAGGTTGGCGCTCCAAACCATCTCTGCAGGCAAACCCCTCTCATCCCTGGCCATGGGAAACTTCTGGGTCCCTTGACCAGAAAACAGGAGAAAAGTCCAACAGATGGAAGCTTGGGAAAGGCTGGACACAACGTAGTCCTCCCAAAGGTAGAGAGAATTCAGGAGGTTAGAGCCTAAGGGACCCAGAATGCCGGGAGTAATCCCACAAGATTCAGTTACCTTCTCTCCCAGACTGGGAGAGACCCATTGTCCACACTGTCCCCTGGCCAGGGAAAACACTTGAGACTCAGTGCTTTTGTATGATTTTACTTTGCAGGGAAATTTAGCACGGGGTGCCCTGAACTCAAAACCCAGGCCTCGTAGGCATGTGCACTCCGACTGGCGCGGTCCTCCTGGCCCAGCTCAGCCGGCTGGGATAACCCCAACTGCTCCAGCAGCCAGGGAGGAGACAGGCAGCGAGAGCTATGGCTCTTCTGTGCTTGCCAGGCCTGGCTGACGGGCGCCAGGGCATTTCTTTTGGTCAAAGGACCAAACTAGAAGGGTATGGCTGCGGACCCCACCCCTAAAAAGGCAAGCAGTGTATATGTAACCAGCGTGAGACTTACAAACCAGCAGTGCTAGCTATGCGCTGCAGGCCTCCAGGTTTGTTCTTTTTGAAAAATAAACTGTTTCCAAAAGTAGACAACTCCGCATCTATTTCCCATCACCAACTCCTGATCCTCCTCCCCCTTACACACACACATACACACACACACACACGCGCACACACACACGCACACACACACACCCCAATAGTGACAAGCTTTCACTCTTCGTAAATATGACAGCAACGATGAGAATAAAAGGCTGACTTCCTTAGGCGTGGGCGTGCAGAACCCAGTGCCCTGCCTCCTGACCCGGTGCCCAGCGCTCACGCACCCATAATCCAGCATTTCTCCAACAAGTTGTTTATGGAGTTGCTTCTCTATTTGCCTACACCCCGAAATCCGCCCCTCCCGGATCTCTTCGGCCCCCTCCTCAGTCCCAGCCTCAAGGAGGGGGAGGGGCGTTTCTCCGGGTAGGGGAGGGCGGGCGGGACACACCAGGCCCAAGCTTCAGCACCCCCTCTCCGCCCGCGGCCGTGGCCCCCGGATTATTTATCTGCAAAGTCCCGCGCGCGCCCATTGGGCCGAGCCCCGAGTGTCAGCGTGAGTCGCGGCTCGCCATTGGCCCCGCACACGTGCGGCCCTGACTCACGTGCTTCCGGTTTGAAGGCAAAAAGTGTGCCTGGGTGATTTTTTTTTAAGCGAGAGAGTTTGTGCAAAGATCCGAGCTGTCAGAGATTTGAGAGGAAAAAAAAAAAAAAGGCAGCCCGGCACTGGCGGAGACGCGCTCTCCCTGCAAAAAAAGCAAAGGCGATTAAAGGCGCTGCCAGCCTCGCGCTCTGGGCACAGCTGAGCGTAACAGTCGGGGAAGTCAAATCCCACACTACTGCCTAGGAAGATGGCTAGACTTTAAAGACCATTTTTTCCCTTAAGAAAAAGACATCCTTGAAGCTTTTTTTCTTCATTTCTATTTTTTCTTTTTTCTTTCTTTTTTCTTCTCTTTTTGGCTGTGGCTCACTCCCCTCTTGAAACAAATCATTGAATCTGGTTGCAGAAAGAAAAAGAACTAGCCAAGTGTCTCCCTATCTGGATGTCTACAAATTAGAGCGAGGGCGAGCCAGCGAGATCTATCTGCTCGATAAGAGCGAGCGATCCAGGCCAGGCGCCTGGGCTTTTTTTTGCTGCACCCGCCCCGCGCCTTCGCCGAGGCTTCGCCTGCCTCCTTCCTCCGCGCACCCCCACGGGCCGCTGGCAAAGTGGGGTGGGGAGTGAGGCGGGGGGGCGGGGGCCGGCGGGGCGGCCGAGCATGGAAGAACAGCAGCCGGAACCTAAAAGTCAGCGCGACTCGGGCCTCGGGGCGGCGGCGGCGGCGGCCCCGGGCGGCCTCAGCCTGAGCCTCAGCCCCGGCGCCAGCGGCAGCAGCGGGAGCGATGGAGACAGCGTGCCGGTGTCCCCGCAGCCCGCGCCCCCCTCGCCGCCCGCGGCGCCCTGCCTGCCGCCCCTGGCCCACCACGCTCACCTCCCCCCGCACCCCCCGCCCCCGCCGCCGCCGCCGCAGCATCTCGCGGCGCCTGCTCACCAGCCGCAGCCCGCGGCCCAGCTGCACCGCACTACCAACTTTTTCATCGACAACATCCTGAGGCCGGATTTCGGCTGCAAAAAAGAGCAGCCGCCGCCGCAGCTCCTGGTGGCGGCGGCGGCTGGAGGAGGCGCAGGAGGAGGAGGAGGAGGAGGAGGAGGAGGCCGGGCCGAGCGTGACCGAGGCCAGACCGGCGCAGGTAGAGACCCTGTCCACTCGCTGGGTACGCGGGCGCCTGGCGCCGGGCCGCTCCTGTGCGCCCCGGACGCGAACTGTGGCCCGTCCGACGGCTCCCAGCCGGCCACCGCCGCTGGCGCGGGCGCGTCCAAGGCTGGGAACCCGGCTGCAGCGGCGGCGGCGGCGGCGGCGGCAGCGGCGGTGGCAGCGGCGGCGGCGGCGGCGGCGGCGGCGGCGAAGCCCTCGGACAGCGGCGGCGGCAGTGGAGGCGGCGCGGGGAGCCCGGGCGCACAGGGAGCCAAGTACCCGGAGCACGGCAACCCTGCCATCCTACTCATGGGCTCGGCCAACGGCGGGCCCGTGGTTAAAACTGACTCTCAGCAGCCCCTTGTCTGGCCCGCCTGGGTCTACTGCACGCGCTACTCGGATCGCCCGTCCTCCGGTGAGTACCTAGGCGTAGGCTTCGCTGTGCCTTCCCGCTTGGCAGAGGCCCCTAGAACTCCACACCACCGCAGTGGGGCCAGCAAAGCCAGCTTCGGTAGCTCTCATCTCCCATGCTTCCTTCCTCCTCCTCAAGCCTGGTTTCAGCCATCACCGAATGTGTACCCCACTTCTGCGAACCTGGTATCTGCGGCCATCACCGGGAAACACACCTCTGGTCACCGGAGGCTGCAACCTTAATTCTTTCAATTTGTGAACTCTCAGCCCTGAGGCTTTGTGTTTTACGTTTATTATTCTTGGGAAATGTATACCACCAGCCCTTGAGTTTTTGTCCAGGAAAAGGGGTTTTTAGAGCTGGTTCGAAGGGAGGCCTAGTGATCCGGGTCTGAAACCACACCGGGCTGGTCCTACAGAGCAGGCTGGCATTGAGCAGGGAAGGTTTGACCTGAGAAATAATCTTTGTTGCGTGTTCTTACAGACACAAACGGTATCTCCATATTTTCTGTGGCAAGTCTGTTTGCATAGATAGAGACAGACATGAAAACACACGGGAAGAGGGAAGCCATTGACCGATAGTCTCCTCTCCTAGCAGAGTAGCAAGACAATCTGACCAGGTGGGTAGTGTCCAGAGAGAAGCAGTTGCCGGCTAGATGAAGGCCGAGGGCCCTTGAATCTCAAGCTGGCAGTCAGTGAGAGAGGAGAGAAAGCCAACAGAGCCCAGGCATGAAAGCAGGGTCAGGGGCAGGAAAGCCAGCTTCCTCTGTAGCTTCTCCCCGGCGTGGGTCCCACCTTCTGGGCCCTGTGTTTTTCCTTCTTTGACTCCTTTTTTCTGCACATTTGCCAGTTAGCAGGTTTCTGCCAGGGCAGGCTAGTTTTTCTTGGCTTACCTTCCACTCTTGTTGGTGTGCCCCTTGCGCTTGGCAAACCCAAGGCCTTGACCTAATCTGGGACAGCCAGTGGGCCCAGTGAGAGGAGGATGAGGCCTGCTGAATGCAATGACCCGGTACCGCCTGGCAAGCTAGTGGGGACAGTAGGGCTTTTGCCCAAGATAGGAAGCCATCCACAGCCACACACAGCCGCTCTCCGCTGGCTAGCCTCTGCTGCTGTACTGCTGCCGACCAGGCGCAGATCAATGCATACTATCAGCCCCCGCCATCTCGAGCCCCGTTATTGACACTTCGGGCTCCCTGAACCTCCGAAAAGCTGCTTTGATTGACTCGCCTGATGGATAGAGTGATTGAGCTGTCAGGCTGCATGGCTCAGGCTGGCCAGGAGGCTACGATTTTATTACCGAGTGCCCGTGCCTCTGCACACAGATACACACACGTGCACGCACAGACACACACACTCTAAGGTACCCCAGATGCACAACTCACAGTGGGGCCTTTCTGGAAATGGGCACATTTCCTGACCCATCTCTGCTGCATAGCTAATTACTAACCTAAACCCCAGATATGCTGTGGAGCAGGCCTTGTCTTTGTTCCTGGCCTCTCTCCCTCAAATGGGCCAGGAGAGCCAGGGTACTGGTTCTTATTCTTGCCTGGATAGCACCCTGATAAGAGCCACAACGGAGACCTGAGTCACTATAGTCTACAAGGCCTGAACTCTGTCATAAACAGCTGGTGACCCCAGGGTTTGGCCTGCCCCAGGAGCCTGCTGCCCAGCTTACCCCTCTAATGCTAGGTTTGGGGATGCCTATAAACAGCCTTCATTCCAGACAGTTTTAGAAAGTCTGGACAGGGACATAACGCAATGAACTGCCTTAAGTAAGACAGGGCCCAGCAAGTCAAAGCTAGGGGACCTGCCCATAGAAGGACAGCTTTGGGATTTCAAAGCATAGACCAACACTCCGATGGTTTGTTCCTAAGCCCTTCTTCTCCAGGAATGAATCCCATAGTGGACTAGCATTTAAGGAAGACTTCACCTTGGAGAACCTTCTTGTGGCTTCTTTACTTCCCTGTACTTCTTGGGGTCACAGTACTATCCCTCTGGCCCTGTTTTGCTCATGGATGGGAAAGGGATGTAGTCCCCTTTTAGATGCCGTAGGAGAGCAGAGAAAGCTACTCTGGCTTGTTTCTATTAATCAGGAGTTTCAATTCTGAAATTGCAGCATGTATGTTCAAGGGAAAAATAAGCGGGGACCTACCTATACAACTGGGTGGAGGCATGGAGAAGGCCCTTTTTCTTGTTGACACCATCTAAGAGGCAAAGAGAAATATGCCAAAGCCAAGCTCTTGGGATAGGCCTGCAGCTGGGTAAGGGCCCGTTCTTCAGGAATGGCGCAGTTAGTGTCTTCCTCAGGCTCTTAGAAAGAGCTTCTTCTAGGCCAAAGAGAAAGAAGAGTAGGAAGAGAAAGCAGACACCAAATTCTTTGGAGCTGGCATCCTTCTCAAAGCCCCTTTCCTGCCTCTTGTTCTCTGGGTTCAGTGGCTGCAAGTGGAAAGGGTTCTATTGTAGGTGTCCAGTGCAGGTAGCTTCTGGAGAAATAATTCCGTGTGTGTGTGTGTGTGTGTGTGTGTGTGTGTGTGTGTGTGTGTTTCTGCAGTGGGCATCCCCCCAGGGTCTGCCCTCCTAGCCCTAGTCCTTTTTCAGAGCTGTGAAGACAGCAGACCTCTGACTCCCAACTCTGGGCTAGGCCAAATGGGGGGGGGCTCCAAATCTCTGTCCATCCTGAATTCTCATCTTTGCGGCGGGATGTGCCATGCAGTACATCTGACCTTGCCTCTCTTGTTGCAATTAGGGGATTAGAGTGTGGGGTGCACCTATACAATCCCTGCCAATTTTTCTTGCTGCTCTGTGGACACTCCCCAGAAGGTAACCAGGGAGACCCCAGTGACCTCGACCCATGGAGGGGCTCTTTGGTCTAGGGCTTTCTTGACCGGCAGGAGGGAGTCCAGGGCTCAGCTGGGCCTCTGAGATCTCCCCGGAAGCGGCCCTCTCGGCTGGGCTGGCTATTCTCACGGCTTCCTCTGCCCTCTCACCCCTCCCCTCTGCCCTCCGTCCCCACCCCCACCCGGCCCTGTCCGCTGCTGCAGGTCCGCGCACCAGGAAGCTGAAGAAGAAGAAGAACGAGAAGGAGGACAAGCGGCCGCGGACTGCGTTCACCGCGGAGCAGCTGCAGAGACTCAAGGCGGAGTTCCAGGCGAACCGCTACATCACCGAACAACGGCGGCAGACCCTGGCCCAGGAGCTCAGCCTCAACGAGTCCCAGATCAAGATCTGGTTCCAGAACAAGCGCGCCAAGATCAAGAAAGCCACGGGCATTAAGAACGGCCTGGCGCTGCACCTCATGGCCCAGGGACTGTATAACCACTCTACCACCACGGTCCAGGACAAAGACGAGAGCGAGTAGCTGCGGCTGCCGGCCCCTCCTGCGTCGCTGCCTGCGCCTCCGGCCCAGCCCGGAGGGAGGGAGCGAGCCAGCTGGAAGACAGACACAGAGACAGCCATCCTCAGAAGGGACAGTCGCGTTGGAACGAAACGGTTTTGAAAAGGGAGAAAGACTCGGACAGGTGCTATCGAAAAATATGGTCTATTCTCTATTCACACTATAAGGGATGAAACTGCGAACTCTTTAAAGCTCTATCTAGCCAAACCGCTTACGACCTTGTATATATTTAATTTCAGGTAAGGAAAACAAGTATGTGTAGCGATCTCTATTTGCTGGACATTTTTATTAATCTCCTTTATTATTATTGTTATAATTATTATAATTATTATAATTATTTTATCCCCCTCCCCCGCCTGGCTGCCCCCAGCCCAGTTTCGTTTTGGTTGCCTTTTTTCTTTTCTTTTGAATGTTTTTGCTTCTCCAGTACGCACCCCCTCCACGCTGGCCCTCGTTTCTCTGGGACTTTTCTTTGTGTGCGTGAATGCGTTTCCTCGCGTGTCTGCCCCTTACCTCCCCACCACCTCCCAGAAACCCTCTATCCATCCGTTTGTCCTGCTCCCCTTTCGTTTTCCGAGACTCGTTGAGAACTAGGGCCCCACAGACTGCGAGACTGAACCGCCCGCTACAAGCCAAAGATTTTATTATGTTCAGAAACCTGTAGTCTGAAATAAAGTGTACACTGTGCTCACGAGCCGCTGGCCGGCCTCCTCCTTGCGGGCTCGGGAAGGGTGTGGGCCTGGGCACGCTGCAGCCAGCCCGCCGCACACAAGGCT
>PVJX010031789.1:0-21011 GCA_004027295.1 Dolichotis patagonum
GAAATGAGAAAGTAGAAGGAAGTGCATAGGACTCAGAGGGGAGGAATTTATTCTTGCTAAAGAAGAAAGAGAAGTGGAACAACAAAAGGGTAAAGATTGCTTTGATTTTGGGTGTAACATTTTCTTGAGTCTCTTCAGTTCTAAGATCAAGGAAAGGAGGAGAGAGAGAGAGAAAGAGAGAGAGACACTAACATGGGACCAAAGGAACACTTAGCATTAAAATAAGGAGAGAACAAAGTAGCAGAAAAAACTTGTTGACATAGAAATTATGTTATGGTACTGCTGGATATAAAATGTTGATAGTAGGGACATTTTAGTGATGATATAAATAAAAAGGTGGCGGGGCTAGAATTGCATCCTAGTAGTAGAGCACTTACTTAGCACGTACAAGGCCCTGGGTTTGATCCTGAACATGGAAGGAGAGCTGAAACAAGTGAAAAGAATCAAAACACAAGTAACACAGTAGAAGAGGCATGGTTGTAGGTAGAAGTCTAGAAAAAGTTTATTATGGTTATCATTAGACCTTTACATCAGTAGTCCCACTCTCTCCATTAATGCACACAAGGGAACTAGATTGAACTGCCACTTTTTTGAGTTTGTTTTTTGAGACAAGGTTTTGTTATGCAGTTTAGGCTGTCCTCAAACCCACAGGATTCTCAAAGCTAGACAACCCAGGATCTTTACTATCTGTCATATTGTCTCCCATTCTCTTCCAAATGGTTGTCCCTATCTTTGCATACGGGGAGCTCATACTAAATAACATAGCCAATCTTTTCACAAGATGTGTAGTTCACTGGCTCCCACTTGCTAGGCAGGGGGGAGGGGGAGAGGGGACACAGGATGGGGGACAGGACGATATGAGATGTCTGATTCTCAGCCCACACGCAGGCAGGATAACAGTTGCCCCCCAGAGACGGGAAGAGTTCCTTGTTCTCCAGGCACCCCGAGTCAACTGCATGGTGCAGGTCCCGAGGTGCCAGGTCTCCCCTGCAGGTCCCCTAAAGTCCACCATACTCACCTGCTATTTCTTTCTTATGAATTGACCATTCTATTTCCAAAGTTCTGAAATGGCCAACAGACCACAGAAAGAATTCTCTTTAGGCTCCTGTTTGAAACCGGCAGCTACAGCTATCTGCTGGCGTTGCTTCAGGGCCACGAAAAGAACTTTTTAACCGCTGAGATTTGAGGTGTTAATTCGTCTTTATTAATACAATTACCCAGAAAGAAAAATGATTAACATTTGTGTGAGAGAGGAAGAGAGAAAGGATGGAGAGAGAGAGAGAAAGGGTAAAGAAAAGAAAGAGAAAGAGAGAAAGAAAAAGAAAGAAAGAAAGAAAGAAAGAAAGAAAGAAAGAGAAAAAAGGAAGAAAGAAATAAAGAAAGAAGAAAGAAAGAAAGAAAGAAAGAAAGAAAGAAAGAAAGAAAGAAAGAAAGAAAGAAAGAAGAAAGAAAAAGAAAAGATTTTGGGGTCAAGTTAAAGGAATATTATAAGAGATGGGTTTAAGTTAGAAATAATAAATGGTAAAGCTAAAGTAAATAACTGAGAGTTATAAAAAGATTCATGTTTCAATGGTTTAAAACTCTATCTGTTCCTGACAATAATATTCACAATTCTTCCTGTTAAAAATATGCTCAATTTAAAGGATTCCCAATAAGATCATTCAGACATGTGTATTTCTGTGAATGAAGTTACAAAATTCCCCTGAAAACCAAACTTTACCACTCAAAATACCCTTCATCTTTCTGTTAACAAAATTTCCACTCAAGATTTGGTGGTCAACTCAGATTGCTTCCTCTTCAATTTGATTTCTCCTTCAACATTTCTCTCAGATTTACCACCTTCACTTTGTTCATCTCAGCTACCCTAGTCTGAATTTAGTTCACGCATACTTGGACTACCCCTCTCCTTACATCACAACCTCCTAACATCCATCCTCCTCTCCAATATATTTTCCCAGTTATCCATCTTCTCACTGTTCCCTGAATAATCTTCTCTCTTTAAGAATCCAGTAGAACTCTCAGCCCTGAGTCCAAGAAGTGCCTCTGTAAAGTTCCCATCCAGTCCTTGTCAGTGGCTCACCTGCTGCTTGTTCAGGGTAGGGTGTTTGTTATGGTTTAAATCACTCTGTTCGTACCCACACCCTTACCTTACCAACGATTTTACTTTCAACTCTACAAGTTTCCTTCCATCCATCTTCCTCCTCAAAAATCCATACATCTTTAAAGCTGTGCTTGTGTCCTCCCTCTACCTAGAAGACTTACCCAAGAATCCCACTCAAAGAGGCCTTACCATTTCTCCACTCACGTGGCACTTAGTTTGAGTTCAGCATCCTCTTAAAAGTCATATACAACAATCCTTCAAATTTAGATTTAAGGTTGAAAGACTTGATGAGTCCTGCAACCACTTAGTGGCAACTTAAACTAAAATCCAAGTGTTTTAAATTAAATTTTATTCCTCTTAACCATACCTTTTGGGCTTTCATTACCATCTGCAATGTATTTTAATTTAACCTTAGATTTTACTCAATGTTTATATCACATAGCCCTCATTAAATTATAAACCACTTAGGAATAATAACTCAGTGCAGGGTCTGTATTAGGTGTATTATTTTTGGGTATCCATGGCTGAATTTCAGAATAAAAGGTAAGGAGGGATTCAGGTCTTTCCAGTGCCGTAAGGGAATGATTTTACTGAACTTGTTTGATAACTTCACTTTTTCAAATCTGGATCAGGGAACAGACATGTCTGAATTACTGAATTACTTTTCAAATATGTGACTTGGATAACCCTGCCCCTGTGTCTAAAATTCACATGACTGCAACCTGCGGAGGGCAGGGGGCCTCATCTCTCAGTCATGCTAAGGATGCAGATATCCTGGTGACTTCGAGAACTACAGTGCAAAAAGGAAAGGAAGGGCAGGACTTCTCTTGTTTCTGTAGCAACACACATTTCTGGGAAGCCTGCCATAATAAAAATTTTAGGAAAAAAAATCATTATTATTGAAAAAAAAGATAGGACCATGACATCAAAAGAGATGACCATCGCCAGGAGGAAGTAGAAAAAGAGAAAGAAAAAAGAGGAAGTGGTTAAAGCAAAGAAAGACAAAAGGAAATTTGACACAACAGGGTAAGATTTGTTAGTGTTGCACTTTTATTTAAATAAAAGGTAGACAAAATATTTTTACATTGGAAAATTTTTTAGACTGCAGAAAGATAAAGAATGAAATAAATATTTAAAAAAACATTCAGAGAACAGAATTAGCATGTGTTGCCTTAAGAGTTGTTTTCCTATTTTGCTTCAAAAAATATTAACCTAGGCTGGGGATATAGCTCAGCAGCACAGCACCTGCCTGGAAAGCACAGGGGATCTGAGTTTGATTCCCTATACAAAAAAAAAAAAAAATAACTTGGTCTGTGTCCAATCCTTGCTAGACAATAGTGATACAAAAATCAATGACTGGGTTCCTTATTTCAAAGAATGTTCAATATAAGTTGGTGCAGTGGCACGCACCTGCAATCTAAGCTACTCCAGAGTCTTAGGCCAGAGTGAGGCAGAATATTAGAGCTTGGCAAACTGTCTGGGGAACATGGGATGCTCTGTCAATTACAAAATTCCAGTACTCATGTGCAGAACAGCTCCCAAGGCCCTGGCATGGAGTGTTCTCTTCAGTTCTCATGAGAACCGGAGCAGGTTTTTCATAGGCCCGCCTAGGCTTGACATAAGCCTGAGGAGTGGGAAACACAAAAGAAGACTACCATTTTCCTCATGGCCACTGTGCTCTGTATTTTGCAGTAGTATATGCTCATCCTGCAGAAGGTGCTTCTTTTCCTACTTTTAATTGGCCCATACTTGCTTGCTCAGTAGAGCATGTTTCCTTTCTTTTCATGCCTTACTAAATGTAAAACCTCCCCACCTTTCATGTTTGTCTTGATCAATTTTTGTGCAAGACAGAAAGAATTTAGAAACCACATCTAAAAGGAAACTCCAGCACCCCAAAACCTAGCAAGAGGAGATCTCAAATTTAGGCCAACCTTGCTTTGAACAAAGAATTGAACAAAACAAACAAAAAGTACTGGCAAAGTTTATTCAAGGAAGTAAAGGTGAACAGTGGGAGAGAAACTGGCTCTGCAGACCAAGCTTGGGCCGAGTAAATAGGAAAAGAGGGGTAAAGCAAAGATAAAAGAAGACGCTGCATCTGGGAAATGCTGTATGGGCTGTCACAGAAAGCTAAGATAGCACTCGTTCTTCATAGCTGCTGTTCTTTTATACTGTCCAAATCTCCAGGAAACTTGTAGAGAAGACTTCTACATCAGGGTCCTGAGAGGTGCTAGTGGGATCCCTCACCTCAGGCTGATGTGCGGTCTAGGCCATCCTATTGAAAACCAGCTTGCATTCTTTCCAGAAGTCCACATGCAGGGCTTTGAGAACTGTTCTGCATGTGTGTTCAGGATCCAATAGCTAACAGGTTATGCCTACCTCCCCATCAGTTTTTGCCACACCCTAATCCTCTATCTCACGAACTTCCGGAACCTGTGACTATGCTATTTTACATGCCAAAAGAGATTTAGCACTGGTAATTTGAGAGACAGAAATAAAACAACACTGAGATTCCACCTCACTCCAGAAAAAATTGCTATTATCAAGAAATCAACCAGTAACAAATGCTGGAGAGGCTGCGGAGAAAAAGGAACTCTTTTCCACTGGTGGTGGGAGTGTAGACTAGTGCAACCACTATGGAAATCAGTGTGGAGATTTCTTTAAAAACTAGAATTGGCAATCCCATTTGATTCAGAAATTCCTCTTCTGGGTATCTTCCCAAAAGAATTAAAAACATCATACCACAGTGATATATGTGCACATATATTTATAGCAGCACAATTGTAATAGCTAAATCTTGGGAACAATCCAAATGCCCATCAACCAAGGAATGGATAAAAAAGATGTGGTTTTATATATATAGTCACATAGATAGATATAGATAGATAGATAGATAGATAGATAGATAGATGGATAGATAGATAGATATAATGGAATACTACCCAGCCATAAAGAAAGGTAAATGAAAATTTTACAGGTAAATGAATGCAACTTGTGACCATACTCATTTAAGTGAAATAAACCAGACCCACATGTGTAAACATTGTATTGTCTCACTAGTGTGAGAATCTGAAAGCATAAAGAAGACACATTCTGTACAACACATACTGTGAATAGGGAAGAACTGCTCAAAAGAAAAGAAAAACTGCAAAGGGAGAAAGGGGAAAGGAAAGAAAGGGAAAGGAAGGAAAGTCAAAGGGAAAAAATACATATGCACAAGAAAGTTAGAATAGTGATACAGCTGGCTTCTCTTCATCCACTGAAGGGAAGTTTTGGGCTAGTGATTTTCTGGACAATGTTCCATGCCTGTATCTTGTACCCTGAACAACTACTGTGACTCGATAACAATACACAATGTGTTGGTTATTGTTACTCTCCTATTAGCCTGTTTTGATACTCTATTTTATTGTGGTTTCTCACTTTTTTCTGTTTAAAATTAAAAAAACAAGAAATCTCAGAGAAGGAATACTACTCAAGTAATACATTTCCTAAGTCATGGGTGTAAAATCTGCTACTTACCAGTCATGGGCCCTAGAAAAATCTTACTAATTCCTTATGCGCTTCAGTTTCTTCTTTTGCATAGTAACTGTAATACCATGATTGCAGAACCATCATGAGGAACAGAATTAATATTTATAAAATGCTACAGTGTTAGTGGAAATACAAGATGAATTGAAAAATATACTGAATGTTTAAATTTATTAAAATGTATTATGGTAAAAGAAATACTGCCATTAATCCCCTTCAAAATACCCTTGCTGCGAACATACTTACCTCGTATTTCTTGTCACTTTCTGAAGAAGTCCTCATTTATGAATGTCTTTAGTTGTACTTTCATGGCTGCACTGATGTCCCAAATTGGTTCAAAAAGTTTATCTTTCACGATTATTTTGGATTTGGGGAAAAGCCGAAAGTTATTTTGGATTTGGGGAAAAGCTGAAAGTCACACAGTACCAGATCTGGTGAATAAGGTGGATGAAAATATGTAGTAATGTTTTAATGAACCTATATTTCTTTCAAGTGGCCACCAGCAGCCAAATTGTCTGTGTTTTTCATAATGCCTTGTAAAGACATAAGAGAGGACTTCCAGAACTGCTTCAGGACAGGAATTATGGGATGTGTGTTTGAAGTGAGGGGAGCTTTTTTTTTTTTTTTTTTTTTTGGACCGGGAGCTTTTTTTACCGGGAGCTTTTTTTTTTGTACCGGGAATCAAACTCAGGACCTCACACTTGCCAGACAGGTGCTTATGCCACTGAGCTAAATCCCCAGCCACTGAAATAAGCCACCAGTAAGGGGAACTGTTCTGAGGATGAGTAATGATAATGTGTCTTTTGTAATAGTTTTTTTAAAAATTCAGACACTAACTGTATATTTTGATCACTCGTTGAATAGTGCCTCATCTAGACTGCTCCTCCAATCATCTCATGGGAACCAAAGTCCCTAAGTCATGAAGATTTCACCAGAGCGATGGAAACCAAGACTGAGATAATGATTGGACTTCAGATCTGACAGCGCCCCATAAAACTGGTCTTTGTTGTGTGAATGGGTCAGACTGATCCTCTTCATCAGAGGGTGTCTCCTTCTACTGTTAGGCTGGAGTCCTTTTCTTATTTTCTTTTACTCTGCTTTGGTAAGGGCCAGCTTGATCTTTGTCACTTTTCAAACTAAAGTCCCTTACTATTTTCCCTTACTTACCAATTAAAGCCTTTTTCTTGAAAGTTCATGCTTTAGTTTTAATTTTCATTATCACTAAAACAAGGAGCCATGCTAGCTGGTGAAAACTTGATGAGAAAACACTGGATATGAGGTTCCTGGAGAAATTCAAATGGAGATGTAGAGTAGGAAGTTAGAGATGTATATCTAAACTTTAGGACAGAAGTCTCTGCTGGATATAAATATTTGGAAACTTCCAGCATTTGTCATCATTACTGTCATGGGAATGAATAAGATCACCCAGAATTAAATCCTGGAGAATAACCAATGTCTAAGAGTGTCTTAGTTGCTTTTCTCTTATTGTTGAGACAAAATATCTGACACTCAAGGTTAAAGGGGTAAGGTTTATTTAGCTCACAATTTGTACTACTTTTAGTCCATAATCAGATAGCTCCAAGAAGGGTGGCATGGCAGACAAACATTGCAGAGAAAAAATAGTTCATGTGAGCAGAAGGTAACATAGCAACCAAGAGAATACCACAGATCTTTCTCTCCCTTATATCTTATCCAGGCTACTAAGCACTGCACCATAAATTAATCCCAGCATCACTCACTCCAAATCCAGCCACCTCTGAAACACCTCCACCTGTGACTGCAGGAGGTTTTGGGGGATTCTAGACATAGACCATAACATTTCACCCTTAGCCCCTCAAAGACTCATGTACATTCCTTTATACAAAAAACTCTTAGTCCTTCTCTTAAGAGTTGCCCAAGTCCTAATAGTTTCAGCATTGCTGGAAGTTTGAGTCTCAGTCTCCTCTCAGATTTAAGGCAGATTCTTAGCTGTCAGCCCCTGTACAAGTGAAAAGAAATATAAATGCTTCTAATGTACAATGGCACAAGATAAATATTATCATTCCAAAAAGTACAAATTAGGAGATGGTACAAAGGAATGGGATCAAAGCAAGTCCAAAATCTATCAGGCAAGCTTTAAGCGTTATAGCTCCATGTGTAGCATCTGAGGCAATCTATGGCAAGATGTGAACTCTAAAGGGCTAGGATGGATCTGCCCCTACAGCACTTCTAGTGGTTATACCTACCATGGGTTCTGTCTTGGGCTGGTTCTGCTCCCTCTTTGCACCTTTCCTCGGACAATTCCTGTTCCAAGTTTCTCCAAATTTCTGAGGTGTCCACTACAGCTTCTGCTTCACAGCTTCACAGAATGCCCTGTCAGGTGCTGCCTGGCCTCTGAGGCCTTCTTCTGTAATCTAGAGGGAAGCCTTCCTGACCCTACAATTCTTGTATTCTGCATACACCTAAACCAGCATCATGTAGATGATGCCAAGGTCTTCCACTAGCTGGAGAAGTTTCCAGGTTTCCTTCTCTCTTGGCTGTAGAGGCTGAGGGCTTATGAACCAAATTCCAAAGAAAAACCTCCCTAGGCCTCTGCCGTTCTTAAACTGGTGCTGTGGGGCTCTCTTCTCAAAGCAAAGTCTTTTACAATTTTGAGGCTGCAAAGACTGAAATCTAGCTATTTCATGTGATGTCTTCAGGCCATCTTTTCTATTCCATTCCATCTCAGCAATCAATATCTCTGCTCTATCTTTGCAATTCACAGCTTTACTGGTGCTTCCTTTCTGTTGAAACTCACAATGTTTTAAATCATTCTGTTGTGCTCTTTGTCTTGATTCTCAACATAGATCTGGTAAAAAAAAAATCCCCAACAGCAGCTATGACACAGCCTTAACATTAGACTGCTTCAAAATTTCTTCTACAAGATTAATTGGTTCACCACCCTTAATCTCAGTCTCAGGTAAAGTCTCTGAATACAAGCAAAATGCAGAAAAACTTTCTGCCATGGCATGACATATCATCTGGAGTCCAACAGCCAGTGCAGTCATTCTATCCAGCAGAAACTCCTCGTACTTGTCTTTGCCAGCAGGCTATCTATCTGTCTTTTGAACTCTGACTAGAATCTCTCATCAAGTGCAACCTAGGCATTCCAGTTCTACTTTTTTACCTGGTGTATCCAAACCTTTCCAAACTCTTTCTGTAACCAGTTCCACAGGCTCCTGGACCACATGGTCAGGTACAATCATAACAATGACTCCCCTTCTGGTATCAAATTCTTAGTTATTTTTTTCTCATTGCTGAGACTAATTAACTGACACCTAATGTTAAAGGAGGAAAGGCTTGTTTAGCTTACAGTGTGTAGAGGTTTCAGTTCATACTCAGCTGGCTTCAAGGCAGGGTGGCACAGAAAACAAGCATTGTTGGGAGAAACAGTTCATGTGGGTAGAAGGCAGCAAAACAAGAAAGGGACAACCACAGTTCTTTCTATTCCTTATATCTTATTCTGGCTAGTAGGGTGAGTAGCAGTCATACCCTTAATTTTAGTGCTCTTGATTTTAGTATTACCCCATGAATTAATCCCAGCATCACACACTCTAGATCTAGTCATCTCTGAAAAAGCCCCACCAAAGACTACATGAGATTTAAGGGCACATCTAGACACAAACCATAACAAGGAGTCAAGTAAAGGAAAATAAACTCTCAAAGGAGATTAAGACACAATGGCCAGAAAGGGAGAAGCAGAGCCAGAAAAAGTACTAAATGAAGGAAGAATTTGGAAAGTGATGTGTCTGGATTAGTTCAGCATCCTGATCATTCTGTGCCTGAGGCTTCAAATCACCCTAACAACCTGAGTCTATGTTCCTCAAACCCAAGAGATTCCTTTAAATTACATAGTCTACTTTTGCTTTGCCCTTGGATGCTCCCATATGCATGGCTTCTTTGGATCAATAACTCAGATAGCCTGACTATCTGAAGCAATTGGAAATATTATGAGTTTACCAACAGTGATAAAAACACAAACCAAAACACCCTAAGTTTCCATTATATACCATATGAATAAAACAGCTCAGTGTTTGGCAGAAGCTATAGGGAGATAGGCAGGCACCAACTTTGCTGTGGAACTTTATATACAGTCATGATTTCTGCAGGTAACTATGAAAGCAATGGAAGAGTTGTATATGCCCTTTGTTCTACATTGGAACATTCTTTATGGAAATGAGCTAAAGGAAAAAGTAGCACAAATTCCAGTCCCACTATTTATAACAACATGAAACTGGAAACAATCCAAATTCTCAGCTTTAAAGTAACACTTAAACAATGCTACCTAACTGATTCGAAATGCTTTGTAACAATTAAGAATAACAAACATGTGGATATGGAAATTTGTCTACGAGAAAATCTTAATTGAAAAACCCAAAGCACACTAAGTGCTGACAATATTGTGGAAAAATTGGAATCCATAATGTATCTATCAGTTGAAAGGTAAAGTGGTGCAGCCACTTTGTAAAACAATCTGGTAGTTCCTCAAAAAATTAAGTGTAGAGTTATTATTTGATCCAGTAATGTCATTCTTAGGTATACGCTCAAGATACATCAAAACGTTTGCCCACACAAAACCCAAACATAAATATTCATAGCAGCATTACTCATAATAACCAAAAAAGGTGGAAACAGAGCAAAAGTCCATTGTCTGATGAGTAGATAGACAAAAGGTAGTAATGGCCATACAGTTTCCTGCTTAAAGAGGGACAAATTTGAAAACATGTAAGTAAGAGAGCAGTCACATAAAAATGTATATGATATAATTTACATGAAATGTCCAGATTGGGCAAATATTTGGGGACAGAAAGTAGATTATTGATAGTTGATGGCTTGAGGGTGGACAAGTAGGAATGAGAAGATTGGAGGATGATAGCTAAAAATATATGATTCCTTTTTAAGTTATATTAGTGTTTTAAAACTGATTGTGTGATGGATGCACAACTTTGCAAATATACTAAAAATTATTGGATTGTACTCTTTAAATCAGTAGATTTCATGGTATGTCAGTTATATTACAATAAGTTATTACAGTTCTTAAAAAGCATTGAACTGCACATTTATAAATGTGCAGTTGGTAAATTGTAAGAAGTATGTGCAGTTGGTAAATTTTAAGAAATATATATATATATATATATATATATATATATCACTTCAATTAGGCTTTTAAAATTTTTTTTTGGTTTTTAAAAATTTTATTTAAAGAAGAAAAAATAAAACAGAAAAAGGGTAGAAATAATACAAAATTTCAAAAAAAATAAACAGTAAGAAATCACTAGTTGATAAGTTATATATTGTTCTCTTATAAATAGTTGTTCAAGTTACAAAATTAAAGCATACAAAGTGGACATTCAAACAGTGAGACTGAAAACAGATCTGTTTAACAATCCAACAAAAACTTAGTAATATGGTCATCTATCTTACACACTTAAACATACATGCAATTATCTCCTTTAGAGTACTTCCTTTTCCTCTTGTATAATAGCAATTACACATTTTGGGTTTTTTTACTCCTACAGTTCTTATTACTTTTTACACTAGAGACATAATGTGATATTTATAAATACGATGCTTATTTATTTCACTAATAAGGATAGTCTCAAGTTGTCTCCATTTACCTCAAGGTCATTCTCTTTTACAGCTGAGTAATATTCCATTGTATAAAAATACCACAAGTTTTTCATCCACTCTGCAGTTGATGGGCATCTTGATTGTTTTCAAGATTTAGCTATTACAAATTGTGCTGCTATGAACATGGGTGTGCACATATCACTGTGATATGACTTTTTCAGTTTTTCTGGGAGAATACCCAGGAGGGGAATACTTGGATTGAATGGAGCTTCCAATTCTAGTCTTCTGAGAATTCTCCATACTGATTTCCATAGTGGCTGCATCAGTCTACACTCCCACCAATAGTGAAGCAGTGTACCTTTTCCCCCGCAGCCTTGCCAACATTTGTTATCAGTTGATTTCTTGATGGCATCTATTCTTTCTGGAGCATTGAGATGAAATCTCAATGCTGTTTTAATTTGCATTTCTTGAATGAACAGTGATGGTGAATATTTCTTCATGTATTTATTTGCTTTTTTTATATCTTCATCTGAGAACTCTGTGTTCATCTCAGATTAGGCTTTTTTTTTTTTAAAAAAAAGCACAAGGAGGTTGCTGCTTTGAATGTACCTATATTTTTGTAAAATAACAAAGGCATGAAGAAACTGGGAGTCAGTTGAAGTATAGCAGAAAGACACAAACTTTGAAGGCCAACAAAGAATGATTCCATTCTTCATCTTGCTACTTACTATGATCTTGTCTGAGTCTTAGTTCTTTCCTTTGTAAGACAGAAATTAGTTTTCATCCCATGTGGTAATTTTGAAGCATAAATGTTTAGTGGGTTCATTTTTTTGTCCTTTAGGATTGCTTAAGCATGCATTAAAACAATGCAGCAATAGCTAGGTGTGGTAGCTTATGCCTGTAATCCCAGCATTTGGGAGGCTGAGGCAGGGGCATTGCTTTGAGTTCAAGGCCAACCTGGGTTACCAAGAAAGTTCAAGGCCAGCTTGAACTACATAGTGACACCTTGTCTCAAAGAAAAAAATGTGGCAATAAAAAATGTGATAACCTATGTGAAAGAGATTTGAAAGTTAAAAATTCCATAGAAGAATGAAATAATCTGAATCTCAATTATATACATATAGCTTAGAAAACAACACTAGCATAGCCTCAGCCTCAGAAAGAAAAGACCCTCCCTTTGCCTAAATTCCTTGAAAAATGGCTTAATAACTGGCTGTATGAAAATTAGGAAAAGCTTTCCACATTCCAAAAATATACACTGTTATAACGGTAATTTGAGGGTGATAAAATGGAGCTAAATTGTGTAATCTCAAGTTACTATCCCGGTGTGTTCTGCTGCTCTAACCGTCCTAGTCATGGGCCTGCCCCCAAGATGGAGTGATGAGTCTAGCTAGCAAACACCAGAACTAAGCCACTGTACAGGAAATTATTTGCTCCATATGCAGACAAGAGAGACACTCACGCTTTCCCACAAGTAAAATTTGAAGGAAGAAGCCCTCTCGATTTTTATAGAACAATCTTCTCTCCTCACTTCACATCATGATCAAGATTCTATACACCTATCAGAATACCTGGCATATGGTAAGTACTCAACATATAGTTGCATAATGAATGAATGATCAGAATTTACGTAGAAGTCTAAAGCCAGAATAGAATTGTTTATTAATGAGAAGAGACTACTAAACTATATACCACAAATCTCAGGAAGGTCTAAACTCATGTATACAAGCCACACAGTATTATCACATCAGGACTTGCTCATTTTTACTAAATCTCTTCAGCCTACATAAATTCCCCTTAAATATGACACTTATTATTCTGAAGACATGGGGTTGCTCTCCCAGTTATTCAACCTGTTATACTGCACATATTTTCAAACATTGCAGAGAACAACCACTGCTTAATGAATGTGCTGTCCTCCACTCTTTCAGTCTTCACTGGATCTTGGTGGAGAAGGGAACCTGACAGTTTCCATCTGGGGACACTGTTTCCACCTCATAAAGGTCAGAGGCAAACCTCCCTAAAGCCAGGAGGTCTGCTTTGAAAACCTTTCTTGTAGAATTATGGAGCCTCCCTCAATTCCAGGAACCAGGTTCTCAGTTCATGGGAGAGACAGGTTTTGAAAGAGCTCAATATAAACTTATCTACTCCCTCAGAACTCAATATTCTCACATTTTGGCACAACCTCTGGATCCCTTCACTCTTGGAAGACATCTCCTGCTTGAAATTTCATCAGCCATTGTGTGAAAACTTGTAGCTCAAAGAGGGGAAACATAAAGACATTCTGTTCATCACTAGAGGTTCATCACCAGAGTTGCAAAGAACTGCTGCAGACCAACAGCAATGAGCCAGGCATGGTGGTGCACATTTTTAATACCAGCACTTGGGAGGCTGAGGCAGGAAGACTACTATAAATTTGAGGCCGCCCTGGGGTGCATAGTGAGTTCAAGGACAGCCTGAATTACATAGAAGACCAGGTCTCAAAAAAAAAGTATTAGCACCTGCTGCTGAACACTGATACTTGTAAACCTTATCTTAGTTAAACCTCACAGTGGTCATAGAAGGTTTGTGTTATTTGATTTCTCTTTTATCACGAGTAAACTGAAGCTCAGAGAAATCTTATAGTCAGTGAGCTAGCTATTATTTAAATAAAGGTCTAAGTATATGCTTATATCTAAAGCAGCTAAAACTTTTAGTAATACTACTCTACACTAGTGATTTGGAAGAAAAACTTGGTTTGAACAACACCATAATAACTCTGAGGCTTTACCAAGGCTAATTTTAGGCCTTAATTATAGTAACATATGTGTTGTGGTTGGTGGTTATAGGAAAAGACTGAGCAGGAAATACGAAGACCTAGATTCTGGCTGAAGAGTAAGATTAACAAATACCTTGAGTGATTCTGCTTCTAATGCTCTCTCTTTTCTCTCTTCTTCCAGGAAGATCTATCTCTATGACAGCTTCCCATGATTCCCCCATGATCCCTAGAACTATGCCCCCACTGTATTTTATTGTATCGCAGTTACAGTCCTTCGTTGTCACAGTTAGTTTTAGCATTACAGTCTCCAAATGGCTAGAGCACCTTGAAACTGGCATTTGTGACTTTTTTGTGACTTAGTCATTTTTGTACCCAGTATTGTGAGCACTTTTGGTAGTCTCACATCAGTATTGTTACTCAATAAAGCCTAATCATCTTCTACACTTAGCTCTCTATTTCTCAATCAGTATCCCACTTTTCTTACATCCTGACTTGAATGAGACTTAGATTATTATTGGTTGCTCAGTATCTGAGCCCCCTTCCTGTGTCTGGAAAAACGGCCATTTCCTGAGACATGGCAGGGGACAGACTGTGTCTTCCCCTTTTGGAAGCTGGAAAAGCAGCCAGGAAAAGCTGCACTCTTGCATCCTTGGCAGCTGGGGCACAAACATATGATCTAATCTTGGCTCAACTGACATTCCTGCCCAAGTCCTTGACTTTGAAGTAAATACTCCAAGAAACTGGACATTTTAGAATTTGTTCTCAAGTAGCACTGTTGTGCACTGCTCATTGAGAATTACAGGAGTATTTTTTTACCAGGCTTTTGTGGTATAGTTTTACCTGTGACTCTCCTTTGGTTTCTATCCCTTTTCTAAGCTTGATTCTCTTGTTCTTATATCATCTCTTAGATCTCCCTGATATCCCTCTAATAAGTTCCTGTTTTGATCAAAGTAGCCAGAATTAACTGCTGTTACTTGCAACCAAGAGCCCTGACTTATACACTTAGTGACTTCACAATTCTTGGTCCTGGATCCTAGGAAACCAAAGACCAACAGGTAATTATTCCCTGATCCAAGCCCAAAGAAATACTTTACTATCTCTCAGGTTGCTATACATTTAACTTTGCATATTCACTCTTTCATTTCATTCTCACCATATTTCTACCTATAGCGTGTGGGGTAGGTGATAAAACAATACTTTAATATGAGAAAAGTAAACCTTAAAGAGTCTAAATGACTTCCCTGAGTTTCTAAAACTAGTGACAAAACCATCTATAGCTACTGATTTCCAGCCAAAGGCTTTTTATGACAAAGTAACAAGGAATGAATAACTTGTAGTAACTTCAAAAATTCATCCATAAATATTCATTAAGTGTCTACTACATGCCAGCCATTGGTTAAGACAACAGGTACTTCTGTGATCTACTTTTTTGAAAAGTCCTCTAAATATCAGTTAAGCTATGTTTTGTAATAGTACTGTACATCCAAGAAGCTGTATAGTACTGCCATTAAGACCTAAGTCAGACTACTTGGGACCAAACCCTGGTTCCCCTGATTGCTACTTACACAAAGCACAAGTTGTCTGTGTCCTTCCTTAGCCATCCTGTCTTCACCTCTACGCCTTGAAGGCTGCCTAGGGAGAACACCTCCGATTCAGTGCCTGAAGAGCATGCTTGATCCTTGTACAAGGGAAACTGGAAATGGCAGCACTGATGTTCTGACAATGGTCCTCAAAGAATAGTAAATGGAGATTTGGAGAGAAACACTCCAGCCTTCTTACCTCTTGATGGGAATAATTTTGAGCTATATTCCATGCTGTTTCCAATGGGACTGAGCTTCAGTTAGCCTCAGCGGTGATCTGCTTGATAGCACACACATGACTGCCCCATTCTCTTCTCCAGTTCATCTTTCTAGCCTCTAACTGGGTTTCCTAGGCTATCCAGTAAGTGAACTACCCTTGACAACTTTTCTCAGGTCTGCTTCTGGGGAACACAAGTGAAGATACCAAATGACCTTGCGAAAACTGCTCAAATAGCATCCTTCCAATGAAGATAATATCTGCCTTGTGGAGACAAATTCATGAAACAGCTTAGCCTGCCTTTGACATATAATCAGCACAGTGTTGGCCGTTGCCGTGCGTGCAGGACTTTTGGTTTTCTAAGCACTCGCCCACACACTGTTTCACTTCTTGCTTTTCAATCAGAGAAGCTTCGCCTCTAGCCACCCTACTAGACTTCCTGGTTCTCCCCATGCCACATTCTGATCTTTACTTCAACCCTGCTCTCTCTTTGACATATTGTCAAAATGACCTCTCTCTTGCACACGTCTGTGATCCGGCATGTGGTACCTCCTTGCCTTGATACATTTCTTTCTTCCCACATTTATCTCTTGATTATTAAGCCTCTATTAAGGTTTACCTTTTCTAAATTCTCTTCCCTTCTTCTTCTGTCCAAAACACATTCACGCACCACGCACACACATGCACACACACTGTATACAAAGAGTGAATATAACCAAGATGTGCTTCCCTCTTTTACTGCAAATCACCCAGAACAGCAAATATTTGTTTTATTACCTGTCTCCTTCAGTAGACTGTGATTATCTATTGCAAAAACTATTTCTAATGTCTATATTTCTGGCCCATACCTTAAATGCCCATCTCAAAAAATATAAAATTATTTTTAAAAGTACATGAATTTTAAAAACACCTTTGAGGCAGGGATAGTACTTTTTTTTTCAGTTGAGGACAAAAGAGCTCAAGCTTCGTGGACTCCATTCAAGTTCATTCAATTAATACGTGATAGAACGAGAACTCAAAACTGACCCCTGGGTTCAAGGTTGAACATCTCCTCCACAATATCATGGCTGAGAAGATTTTTGTGCTAAAGATGCCCATTATGTTCTTCCCATTTTCATGTCCACTTCTTAGATAATAAACTCCATTTGCAACTTTGGAAGGAAGCTAGTTTTCCTTCAAAATGACCCTGTCCTCAGCCATAGTTGTTTGGATCAGTGGTTGATACCTGACCAAGGAGGAAGCCAGGTCAGGCCGTCCCATCTGAGAATCCACGCAAACAGGATTAGCATATCACAAGCTCTGGTCCTGCAAGGTGACACAGAATGAGGGCAACTGAGATTGACATTTTGGGGCTTCTGTTTTGGATCCTATGATCTGACAAGCAGGAAGAGGGGGGTCTACTATGAGAGGCACAGACAAGGCTCGATAATGAAGGAGAAGGAGAACAAGGGGTAGAGGAAAAGCGAAAGGGAGGGGAATGGAGAGAAGAGGGAGGAGAGAGAGAGAGAGAGAGAGTCGACTTTACTTCTTGACAATTTTCTATTTCCATTCTGGTGTTTCGTGAGTTCTGACAATTGGGTTCTATGAGACACTCCTAATTCTTTACAAAAAATTCCTGTTAATTCGGTTGAGTTTCTATTTTCTATCTGTTGTGATACTCATTTACTGACATTTTCTCAAGTATGTTTTCCATGTTTACAGTACAAAACTGTGCTGTTTCCTCAGAATCCACCTGCAATTAAGGTAACTGCCAACAGGTGTCGCAGGTTTGCTTCTCTGGAAACTGACTGAGTTGGGACACACATCAGGGAACAGTATGTATGAAAGGAAAAGGCTGAAAGAATGGTGCGTAGAAGATGTCAGATTGCACTGAGGGCCTGAGAGAGCTTCCACTCCAGCAAGGGATCTGGAGCATGTCAACCTCCAGAGTGTCCCACCTCTGAATCTCTCTACCTGTACCTCACTCAGGCATTGGACATGGTGGCCCTGCAAAGTGGCTAATTTTGGGCAAAGTGGTTCCCTGCACCTGAGACAGACACTGAAAGTGTGACAGTTGAAGGCTGTCTGCTGACCACAGTCCCCATGATTAGACAGCAAGTCCTACCCAGAAATGGAATCCGGTTCACCTGTTTGTATACCAAGTGATGAGTGTGCCATGATTATTGTCTGAAAAACCTTAGCTGGTCACTAGTTTTCAAGTGAGATCAGCAAGTTTATGCTTTGCTATATAATGCTCTAGTTTAAAAAAAATAAAATATCGTCTCTTTTAAATTAGCTATGCATGAGCCAGGCATTGTGGTACATTCTTATAATGCCAGCATGAGACAAGAGAATCCACGTGAGTTTAAGGCTAGCCTGCACTACATAGTGAGGCCATGTCTTAAGAGAAAAGGAAAGAAAAGAAAAAAGAAAAGAAAAGGAGGTTAGCTATGCATCATCATTACAGGTTGAAATAGAACAAAGAGCAAATGAGTTGTTTAAGGTGGTGCACACCTATAATCCCAGCACTCAGAATACTGAGGCAGGAAGATTTCAGCAAGTTCCAGACCAGTATAGTCTACATAGTGGGTTCAAGTCCATCCTGAACTACATAGTGAGATTGTGTCTTAACCCCCCTTCAAAAAAAGAGCAAATAAAAGATTTAATTATAATTTTTAGTATTTATACAACTTGGTACCTTTCTGAGTACTTATGATTATTTTGCCTACTTAATATAACCATGGTTCTTCCATACATCTCCATTCAGTTATTAATGTAGTACACAGTTATGACTATATGTAGACCTGTTGAAGGGTAAATCAGATCACATCACTTCTTTAACCCATAAGATGCTACATGATCTTACCGTCTCTGTGTAACTTCCCTAATCTCTTCTGTTATCCCTCTTTTGCTATACTGGCTTCCAGACCACTTCAACATTCCAGGTACATTCCTGTTCTATAGCTGTGATTGTTTCCAAGGGCTCTCATAGTAAGGAACCATAAACTAACACAAAACAACAGAACTCTATTGTCTCACAGTTATGAGGGTTGAAAGTATCACTGTGTTTTGGGCCATGCTCCACATGGTACCTGTAGGAACAAATACTTCCTGACGTTTTCCTAGCTTCTGGTGGTGGCTGTCAATTCTTGGCATTCTTGGGCTGCAGCTTATCATTCCAATCTCTCCTCTGTCATCACAGAGCATTCTCCTGTGTGCCTTTGTCTCCGTTTCCTTTTATAAAAACACCAATCTTGGGCCGGGGATTTAGCTCAGTGGCTTAAGCGCCTGCCTGGCAAGTGTGAGGTCGTGAGTTTGATCCCCAGTACCAAAAAAAAAAACACCAATCTTACAGAATTTGAGCCCACTCTAATTTGTGACGTCATCTGAACTTGATTACATCTGCAAAGATGCTGGTTAGAAATAAAGTTGCATTTCACAGGTACTAGGGTTTAGTAAGACTTCAACCTACCTTTTAGGAGAACACAATTATATTCACAACAGCCTTTGCAATCACCCTGTCTCCCTAGAATTTCCCCAAATGTTTGCACTGTTCATTTTCTCACTTCCCTCTGGGCTTTATTCAAATGTCACTTTTGCTTTAAATAAAGACCAAAATGTATAATAGATATTGGAAAATGGAAAGAAAATGTTCAATTTAGAAGTAGAACAAGGGAAGGAGAAAGGAAGAGACAAAGAAAAAAGGAGAATAGGAGGAAAAAGCAGAAACAAATCTTTTGTAAATAAGGGGTTGAAGGGGGCATGGGAAAAAAGAAGAATCAAGACATATCATGTACAGGCACAAATTCCCTATGATGAATATTATCATTATGTATATATAAAATGTACCAATAAAAAAGTCATTATACCCATTTTTAAAAATGTCTCTTTCTTAGGAGGCCTTCCTTAGTCACTTATCTTAAATTGCCACATCTATTTCACAGCATTTCTTAGTCATCATCCCTGCTTTATTCTTCTCATCACTAGTGATCAGCATATTACTTATTATATTTCATTGATTTATGTTCTTTTTATCGTCTGTCTCCTTGGTTGAATATAAACTGCAAAAAGGCAGAGATCTTTGTTACTTTTTAAAACTGCTCTACTGCTACCATTTAGAACAGAACAATAAGCAGCACAAAGGCTACTCACTGAATGTCTACACGAATCTTCACAACCAAATCCCATTATGGGATCTGTTCTGAGCTCTAGGTCTTCTACAGTGGGGCAAAGGTCAGAGTGTCTACAAATCTATCACAGGTTTTAGCTCCCTAAACACGAAGCCAAACATCTCAGCACACCCTACAGAGGAATTAGGAAGGGAATCTTATCTTGGCCCTAAAGGTTGGGCTGTTGTGACTCTGGTCTATCAAGCACACGTAAAGAAAGAGCAGGACCGTTTCTCCCCTACATAGTTTTTGATTTCTGGACTTTCCTCTTCTTCATCTATGAAACAGAACAAGGAAAAACATTAGGACCATATAATATCTATATTTGCCAAAATGTCTTTTCCAGTTTAACATTCTTGTCCACCTGATGGTTTTTCCACCTTTTGCAGGATCTCTTATGTTTCCTTCAATGTCAGCCTATCCTTATGTGAGGTCCAGGCATACAAAAGCTTTTTCTCCAATGGTTCTCCCAGCAACTGGCACTCACATAGCTGCTCTGAATTCTGACATGATCTTTAGGGTTGTTAAACTTTTAGCTTATAGAATTGTGGTGGCTAACCTATATGGTAGCTTCCTACAGTGCCTAGATATATAGTCAAACATTATTCTACACATTTTTGTGAGGATATTTTGGATGAGTTTGATATTTATGTCAGTGGACTCTGAGTGAAGTGGACTGACCTCCATAATAGGGGAGGACCTCATCTAGTTAGTTGAATAGAAAACAATCTGAGTTTTTCTAAGCAAGAGAGAATTCTTCCAATAGCTGGCCATTGGGAACTACAACAACCTTGCAGAATTTGGACTTGTCAGTAAATGTATAAGTCAACTTTTAAAATATCCATCTCTCTCTCTCTCTCTCTCTCTCTCTCTCTCTCTCTCTCTCTCACACACACACACACTTACTCACATACATACCCTGTTGGTTCTATTTCTCTGTAGAAGCCCAACCAATACAGATATTACTAGTATTGCTTTTTTTAAAATTTTTTTTAAATTTTATTTTAAAGGGGGTAAAATTAAACACAACAAAACAGAACAGAACGGGACATAAGAAAGCATAAGTTTCAAAGCTAGACAACCAGACATCTTT
>PVJX010031790.1:0-20930 GCA_004027295.1 Dolichotis patagonum
TAGAGCTTTTAAACAGTTTACAAGAACCAACTATATAACACATGTTGAAATGAACAACTACTTTGAAGAAAAAGAGACACTGTAATACCCAGTGCTGATTCCATAATGTCATGATGTGAAATCCAGCAAAACTATCACTTTTTGTTCCAAGTGATTTTAGCTTGCTTTGTCTTGTTTAAGTTCAACACACATGAAGGTGTGGACAGCTGTTTTGAGGAGAATGAGAGAGACTATGACAGCCATTCTTGGCTTCCCTAATGTCTGGTCTTGAAGACCTGAAATGCCCTCATCCTGCTCAGATCAATTGCATACTATGTTGTTTCATGTGAATTCCCTGCATGTGACAATATGGACAACTATTTGGAAGAAAACAAGAGTCAATATGATAGAGAGTGAATATCTCTGATGGTCTAGTTTTGAAATTTATGTCTCTTACATTGCTTTCTTGTGATCTGCTTTGTTCTGTTTTGTTACGTTTAATTTTACCCTTTTGATATAATTGCATGTATATTTGAGTGGGTAAGATGGATGACCGTATTGCTGTTTTTATCAGATCATGGAGCAGAACTGTTAACAGTCTCACTGTTTGAATGTCTACTTTATATGTTTTAACTTTGTAATTTGAACAACTTTTCCAAGAAGTCAGTATGTAATTTGTCAAGTAATAATTTCTTAGGATTTTTTTTGTTGTTGTTCTTTTCCTTTTTTCCTTGGAATTCTGTATTGTTGCTACCCTTTATTCTGTTTTGTTTTTTTTCTCTTAAAATACAAAAAAAGAGAGAGTACTTTTTCTCATTAAACTTGTTTGAACTTCAGAATAAATAAGTTTTAAAAATAAAGAGAGGCCATTATATCACTTGTGAACTAATGGTAAAGAATGCTCTGGAGCTTATAAAACCCTCTTGTCTGTATTATTTCATTTAATTGATTCAAATGAATTCAGTGAGATTTGTTTATTGCAGCTATGGCTGGGCTCTGCCAGGTGCTGCTTAGAGAGGAATTACATTTGTTCTCAAGGAGTTGATGATGTAATGAGAAAACCTGAGTTTATAAAAGAGGTGCTGTTGTGATGGACCGCTCTCAGGGTGTGATGATGGAAACTGACCCCTCCTCTCCGTGTAAGTGATGAAAACCAAATGAAGAGATTTTTTGCTTACATAACAGGAAACCCCAGGGTTATATACGAGTACTCACATTAGAGGACCTAGGTGTGCAAGAGCTCCCTTCTCCACAAACCATTTTCCTGGCTCTGTATTATTCATGTTGATGTCATTTAAGAACAAGTGACAGAGATGATCCCCAGAAACTCTATGGGTTTGTCTGACTAACTTTGGTTTTTTGATTGTAATCTCTTCCCTAAGAATTCCACCCAAAGCCTCAGCATTTGTTCTCATTGGACCCATTTGGGTCATAAGTCCATGCCGTATCAACCAAGATGATAAAAGGACTGTGGTTGTTGGTCAGGCCTGAAACATGGGCAATCTTCAGTCTAAAGGATTAGGTAAATCTCATCAGGAGAACATCACAGAGAGACACGCTTGCTCCAGGAAAATAGCAGTGTGTTACTGTTCAAGAATCGAAGTGAGTAGATTCTGAGCATGCAAAAGCAATAGAGGTCTCTAATACTTCTTCTAAAAAATTAAATGAAATTTATTTTAAACTGATACATTGCAGCACAGCAATAGAACACACACTGTTTATTATTCACCTTTTAAAGTCATGCACCATCTTCTCCTGTAGCATTAAGTGACTTCTCTCTTTAGCTGTCCCCTGCTTTCCATTTGACTCTGCAGGCAGTGCATGGTTCATGATTTAAGCCTTGGCATCTGCTGTCCTCACTGTATGGCTTTTATCTTCTCAAACATGAATGCTTTGTAACTTCAGTTGTCACACATTCAAGGGTTGATTTTACATTCTTTATCTCTAGCCTTGACCACTCTGACAAACGTGTGCCTCTAATTTCTAAGGCATGTCTTCAGCTCCCATCTGTTTATGTTATATTCACATCAAGCTCTGAGTGTTACAAACCCAGCATGTCAACTGCTCCAGGAACCAGAATCCCACTGAGTTTCCAAAAAGCTGCAGATTATTGAAGGTATCCGGCAGGTTCACAATACCCAGTTGCTACTTTGGCATTCCAGACAGTTAACCATGGAGAGCTGCTTCAGGAGCAGGGCATTGATGGGAAACTGTGCAGGCTTCTGTCAGGTCCAGGCAGTGTGGCATACCAGTGGTCAATGTGTGGCTACCCATGGCCAAAGGTGACCAAAATATCTGTCTTTCAGTCTTAGCTTTGGGTCCAGCCTTTTATATGTGCAACCTTGGGCAAATTATTTAACCTTTTTTTTTTCTCAGTTTGCTCATCCATAAAAATAGGGATAATAATAGTACCAGTGAGAGAGTTGTGTGAATCAAATGAATTATACATATAAAGCACTCAGAACTGTGCTATCATGTAATCACTTTAAAATGTTAGAAATTTATTTTGGGAACAAGTTGAGGTATAAATCAATTAATCAATCAGCATCTCAAAGAAGTCAATATCCTGTAAGGCACCTTTTTTTAGTGGATGTTCTTAGATCGACACCTCCTAACTCTCAGATTCTCCCTTCCTGTTCTTACTGTTTTAATGTGGGATAAGTCTGTTTTATTGATTCCAAACATGATGGCTTTCAAGTATTTTCTACTGTCAATATCTTTCCCTATCGGGATTCCCTTCTCCAGTATAAATAGCCCCAATTTTTCTTCTCTTGCTCATTTTCTACTCTTATCTGCACCACTTCACTTTTCATCATTCTTTTTAAAAGAAATGCTCAAAAATGAATACAGTATCCAGATCTTGTTTAGGAAGTCTGTGGAAAACTTCCCCTTTATACTGTACCCATATTACTGTCACCCAACATTACATTAGTTTTTAACAAGCACCTTTATAACAAGTTTGACTAATGATGAATTTTGTGGTCAACAAATACACCAGAGAACTATATCTATTCAGTTTGTACTGATTTTGGACAGATTTTTTTTATACTTTCATTTTTAATGGGTTGAGAAGTTTAACTGGTTTGATTGTGCCACCCAACATACTTGATAACCACACTAGTTTGTTGTGAAATACAAAATTATTAAGGTGCATATGTGAATTAAGGTTAGGTCTGGCCAACATAATAGAAACATCCCAGATAACAGTGGTTTCAATAAGACAGTTTTTTCCTCTCTTCAATTTTAAAGATGTGCAGAGTTAAGCATGGTCTAACATGATTTCTACTTCCTCATTGCTCACCAGAGACTTGGGATCTTTTTAATAGATACTAATTTAATATTTTGCCTCATGGTTTAAGATGGCTGCTGAGGCTCTACCCATTCACTTGTGTACTAAGTTGGAGAAATGAAGGAAAGACAAAGATACATTCCTTTATATCAAAGGAATTTTTTATATTTTTTTCTGGAAGCGCTGAAAAACACTTTTTATTGTCCAAGGTTTAAACATATGGCCAATTTAGTTGTAAGAGAGTCTGGAAAATGGTCTTTTGACTGAGGAACTATGAACCTAGATAAGAATAAGGATTCTATTACTAAGGGTGAGGGAGAGAGTTATCTGAGACTTGGATAACTGACATTCTTGACCACGTATTTGTGGGTGACCGTGTTTTGAACAAGACTAAGTCATATATCACACCACTAGCCACCTTCTCAGTAGGACTTGGAGTCACTGAACAATGAAATAGCATTTCTCAAATGATTGTTTTCAAACTAAGCAAGAGAAGGTTATTTAAAATGCAGAAACCTGTGCTGTGTTTTATATTTTTATGCACGTTAAATATTGTGTTATTGTCCCTTAAGTCAATTTAATTACGTATAGTTTATGTTCAACAAAATTCACAAAATTTAAGTATTGAATTAGTGATTTTTCTGAAGTACACACTCAAATACTTAACACATCCACCAAGGTATAGAACATTGTTTCTCCCTAACATGTACCATTGTGTCCCTTTTCCCTTTCCTCTTCTACTCTGTGTCCAAGAAATGTGCTTTATATCAGTTTTATTTTTACATTGTCTAGAACTTTACATAAAGGAGTCATAGTGTGCAGTCTTTTGTGTATCAACAATATGCGAGATTCATCAGTATACATATTTTGAATAACAAACAAGCTCTCACTTGTCTTACTCCACATTTCACATGGCTTCCATTTTTTACCTGTTGTCTGTGGTATCATGGGACAATTTGTTACACACTATGTTTGGAATACAGTATCCACTGTCCAGTGCATACAGTTTTCTCCCTTCATTTTCACTTGATTAAGTCATCCACAGTTCTTAGTATAGATTTCATCTCCACTGGAAATCCTTCTTCAACCCTCCACATTGTGTAGCAGGTGCTTGCCCCATATGCTGCTATTGTTCCATGGACTTATCTATTGATTCTCATTTTCCTTTAAGTCTGCTCCAGTAGATATGAGCTGCTTAAAAGAATGCCTATGTTTGCTCATCATTGACTCCCCAGTACCTGTTTAAACGGCAATATTTAAAGGAATTTTCAAGGGAATTAATTGAGCACAGAGTGGTGTTTAAGGGGGTATAATGTTATATAAAAGGTTATGAGTCAGCGAAAGAGTACAGCTGAGGAGATCAGCAGATGATTTGTGGAGATTGTCATTTGGACATTAAAGGATTTTGTGAACAAAGAACAGTGTTGGAGCATAGCAATTAAAGCAATCAGTGTGCAGGGAGGTATGGAGGTAAGAGTGAGTCTAAGGTGTTTGGACAGGAGGGAAGAGTTCTAAGTAGTCAGAATATGAGGTATAGCATATAACAGCCAAGGAAGGCTCAAAGCTGTGCATCAAAGGTCAATGTTAGCCATCAGTTAATCAGAAGGGAGAGAGAAATTCGATGGTTGGCACTGGAAAGATACACTTTTAGTTATCACTTGATATTGGTGATTACTCTTCTTTCCATGAAGTCCTTTCTTTGGTTGTTTGAGGCTGTGGACACTACAGTCCCCATAGTCTTGAGTACTGTTTCAGAAAGCCAGGAGGGTGCTGGTTGTCAGCACCAGCATTTGTGGACAGCACCCAGGGCAAAGCTGAGCTCTTGCTTTTTACCTTAGGTGAAGCATTGGGTTTGTTTCCATGCAGGGTGTGTGACAGTTCAGGACTCCAAACCTGGGATGGCAAGGCATTAACATCTCAAAATCAAGAAGTAACGTCCACCCTCAGTGGAACAGAGAAATGCGTGATCTTGCCATTGCTTCTGCATTGAAACCTCACAACTCTCTTCAGGCAGTTATTTTTGCTTCTTTTTTGTGAAGGAGGAAACAGACACATAGAAAGGAACTGAATGACAGATCCAGGACTCAAGCCTCAATCTTCTGATACCAATGTCTGTGTGCTTAGCCATGTCATATGACTTTCAGGGAATGCCAGTGGACACTTATGGGAGAGTCTTTAACATCCCTGAGATGCCCAACTATGGATTCTCCTCACTGGAGAACTAATGTGGACAATTCATAGTAGGAATCTTTTTAGAGCCAGCTCAGTTATACTGGGAATGGCGGGAGAGGGCTTTTTCTAGCTTGACCCCTCCTGAGTTTGAGAGGACGCTCTCAGCTAAACGTGTCATCTGGCAGACAGGTGTGTGAAGTGTTCAGGCAGTTGCACCTGTGAAAGGGAAGCTAGTGGAATTTAGAGTTTCTTCCTCATACCAATAAAAATCTTTAAAGCCCCACTTTGTAATTTGGGGGTAACAGCTACTTTCTTCCTAATGTTATTTATAATTATACTTCCCTAATGATTTCTGAGACCTGGGCAGTAGGAGGTCCATGTCGTTGTCTGTGGGAGAGACGTGTTGGGCTCTCCGCAGTGCTGCTGGTGCCTGGCTGTGCTTGGGTGGGCATGGTCACATATGGCATAAGCATTTCTTCCTTAATGGTTGCATGCTGCTCCCTCCCCATTTTAAAATGAGCCCATACTGTGTCCCATTAGCTGAAATTGACATGATGGTTATTTTCAGTGCCATTTCTTTAAAGAACTCAGTCTCAGTGTGCATTGCTAGCTCCCCTCCCCTTGCTCAGTGGAGGGGAGAACCACTGGGAAAGTGTTGTGGCAGTTTTGCAGAAGCTGCAGATCCCAGATCCTGCCTTCCCACCCCCACCTCTGTGCTCAGAGCACATCACACATTATACAAACATTAAAGATTCTTCCCTCAATGCAGAATCCTCTGGAAATCTCAGAATCAAAAAGCTTCATGATAAAAATGCATGAAGCAATATCCTTATTGGTAAACTTACATATCCAGCTGAGATACTGTACATGATAATGCAATTTTCTATGCAAAAAGAGTTTATCTCCATCCAAATATTATTCCACTTCATTATTCATTCTGGAGGAGTGATTGCTGTCCTAGGTTAACTGATTGAACTTTTGGAACTAAAGCTTCAAGCTTATCTTACTGGCTATTTCCTGACTTCTTATAAATTGCCATTAGATTGGTAGGAATGAATAAATGTACACTCCATTAGGAAATATTAAAGTTTTTATACTGATGTAGAATAAAAACAGGATTAAAGGGAGCATTTCTAAGATTCAGTACAGCGTGAAATTGAAATCTTTTTGGCATGTGAAATATACAATATGAATATTCTTCCTGTTTTCTGATAGCTGGAGGATTATGAAGGGTGGACAGAGCATTCTAGAGTTCACCTGTAGATGCTACAGCAGGAAAGGGAGGTAAACTCAGTGTGGTTCTGCCCATGTCTGTGACTCTTAATTGTCAAAGTCATAAACAACAGTGATGACAGCAACAACAGTACAAAGCTGTTAAGCTTGAAGACACGTCAGGCATTGTCCTGTATGCTTGCCTATCAATGTATAGATTTTTTAATAGTGAGTAAGAAGCTGAAGAAATACTACCTTGGTTTTAAATCACATTCTTCCTGTTTCTGTGTGCATTGGGGCAGGCTACTGTTCTCTCTGACTTAGTTTCCAATTTGTCAAGGGGCCAATGACTCTACCTTATAAGGTTGTTAAGTGAGTTGAGTTATGTAATATATGTAATATTTTCTGAAACAGAAAGCTGTAAATAAATATTGGTGGGCTGTGGTTAATACTGTGTCACTTCTGTGTTCCTTCACAGAATCCTGCGAGGCAGAAATTATTCTTAGTACCATTTTCCAGATGATGAAGCTGAGGTTAATGGTGGAGAAACTGATAACTCACTGAAGAAGCACAGTGTTCTTTGCACCATAAAGAAAGAAGAAACACAGATACTTTGTGCCATAAAATGGCCACCATTTTATTATTCTCACAGGTTCTGCAGAGGAAAGAATGGAGTGGCTTATGGAAAAGGTGGTTTTCTCTGTTCTCCAGTGTCTGTGGTTTAGATGGGTGACTCCAGCAGCTAATATTGGAGTCTTCTGGTCTTCATTCACATGCCTGGGGCCTGGGCTAGCAGAATGCAGAAGCTGGGCCAGCTGGGATGGTTGATTGGAGCCATACCTATGGCCTCTCCACATGGGTTTACTCACGCCATGCTGGCTCAGCACAGACATCTCTCTCAGCCTTTCAGAGCACTAAAGATGAATATTCTCATGACAAAGATAGAAACCGCATGATCTTTTATGGCCCAGCCTTGGATGTCACATATGATTTTATATTTTAGCCATGAAAGCAGTCACTAGCTCAATTGGATTCAAGTGGAGAGGAACTAGATGCTTTTCTAATGGAGGAAGTGTCATAGACTTTGCAGCTATGTTCTGGAACTAACATATGTGCTGTTTATATCTGCTGTTACCTTTGTTTCTGGATGTTGACAGCTATTATTTACTCCATCTGGCCTGTGTAGCTCTCAAGGAATTCACAGTATGAACCACTTAAGGTGCTTTGTCAGTACTTGTGAACCCAGCCCTTGGCCATGTTGCTGTCTATCTTGGATGCTATTTGCATACACACCTACACAATTTTTCTCCTATGAATATACAGGTTCCTACTTCTTTTCGTGTATGTGTGCGCGCGCGTATGCACGCACGCATGCTGCATAAGTCTCGCTTATCTTCAGCATTCCATTATATCATTTCACTTTCATTTCCCCCTTTTCCTTTCTACTTCTCTCTTTCCAGTGGATTCAATTAAGTTCTCTTCGGTGCCTTAGCAATAAAGTGGTTCCCTCCACAGCATTAGAATGAATCTCCCTCATTATTTCATTTAGATTGTTGTTATGTTTGAAAACTTGAGGGCAGGGCGGGCAGGAGGGAAGGAATGTTAATTTGCAGGGAGTCTCCTTTGTGTGGAGGGAGTGCTGCCTAGGAGGAGCCAAGAAGCTGCCACTTGATGTACTCACGGATACATAAAGAATTGATGAAGGATGCTTAAAACTGCATAGCTCTGGTGTCTGTCATGCTGAGACCCACGACTTTACAAGCGCTGGCTAAAGCCAGGTTTGCAATGGCTGATTACCGCCATTGCTTTATCCATTTTAAGAGATATTTTGCCTGGAGGGGTGTAGAGGGGTGTGTGTGTATGTGTGTGTGTGTGTGTGTGTGCGTGTGTGTGCGCGCACTTGTGCATGTTGAGTGTGGCTTCGTTCAGTTTCCCTCCATCTTTTCCAGTTATTGAAATGCTCCTTCTCTGTGGCTATCACTGGGAAAGGCAGTAGGTGGCAGAGGCTGAGCTCAGGATCCTTGTAATTTGACTCAGAATGCCAGAGAGCATTTCACAAACCAAGGAATGAAGCTCTGGGAGTGCTGGAGTGACACTGATTATGTAGGAATGACATATAAATAATTACAAAGCACTCAGGGTTTTTGTTAGTAATCTGTGTTTAGAGTCCCCTTTCAGGAGCTTGAAATGTCATCAGGTACCTGAATAGTGCTAACGGATAGATCTGCATTTCACTCCTGCTTCACACTGTGCTAGAGGGAATCATATTTGTTACTACACCGAGGAGAGTCTTAGTGAGGGAAGAAAGGACTGGTGGGGAGTAAGCAGGACTAGATTTAAATCTAATTGCCTTTCATGTTCTCCACTGCTGTTTGGCTTGCACACAGTTGTTGTATAGGTGGGAAATGAAGATTAGGCTGTTTGCTGGAAGGTAGAATGAGAAAAGTCAGGTATTGCTACAGTCGGAAGTGATCCCGGACCCTGATGGATGAAAGAGTGTTCCAAAGTTATTATGCATTAGATTGGTTAAAAAAATAGGCTTTCCTACTGTGTTTCTGCTACTAGTGAGTTTTAAATCTGCCCTACTGCTTCCATTTTCCTTTCTTTTCTTTTTTCATCCTAAGATTAAATCTGGAACTGTCAGAAGCCTTCCAAACCAGGGAATGATTTAGACTGGCTTTGGAAATATAGGTAGAGATTGGACCAGGAAGGGACTGTCTCATTCTATTTATTCCATGAATAAATATGTCACAGAAAAAAGGGTTCCATGAGAGACTCTAGGTCACAGTCACTAATTATGGCAACTAATTATCAAATCAAGGTGTTGGGCTCTTATCCAGCATTGCTATGTGAGCTTTACATAAATTTTACAGTTGCAAATGGCCAGCCCAGTAGGCCAATTGAAAACTATTATTAATAACCTGGAGTCGTAAAAGGGAAATGCTTTGGGAGGGGTGCAGATATGTGTGCTTGGACAAGAAAGGCCATTTTATTCATGAAAAATGAGATGTGAGAGTTTTGTATGGATGAGAGAAAAGTTTAGTAATTAATCACATTGATCTTAATGAGGAGAGGAGATCAACGTTGATAAAAAGATCTGTCTGAATGGATTATAGGCAAATTTAAAAGAAAGAGGAAAAGAGCGACAAAGGCCATTGCTGGCTTGGGAATTGTGCTCTTTAAAAATCCTCTATCATCTTACAGTCAATTCTGCATTTCCTCAATAGCCCTGTGAAACACAGCTCTCTCTTCATCGTCTTAGATTAACCACTAACTGCTAACCATACATTAAATGAAGTATTGAGTATTTGTCATCTGAAAATACACTTGAATGTTGTTTATTTCCCCAATAGGTCTGTTATCGTGCATTTAGGTGCCATATTGCTAAATACATACTGTACTTTAGTATCTGAACCAGCCAGTCTTTGCCTGCCTTACTTACGAAGCAGCTGTGCAGGGGCCTCACAATCACAGATAGAGTTTTTCTCATAAACGGTTTAATTGTTTGCTTCTGGAAATGATTAGACTGATGGTAATATAGAGTGAGTGTCGAACTGCAACCGGCAATCCTCTTTATGAGTTTTCTTAGCAAAATACCATGTTGACATATGTTGGACTCACAGAGAAGATTCAGTTATATGATGACTTGACGTCAAGGAGATTGTGCTCAGCAATATGATGGCTCAGAAGTCTCCTCAGGAAACTTCTAGTGGAAGGGGCTCTGGCATGGGATGTTTCTGATGAGACTGGCACTGGGTGTGGGTGACATGCTTCCCCCTCTGCTCCACTGATGGCAAACTTTGGATCTTGGTTCAAAGCTCATTGAATAGCATCAGTGTGTGTGATGTGTTCCTAATGTCTCATATCAGGCCCTATGTGCTTTTTCCGGGCCGAAGGTTTGCAGAACCTCAAAAAGGAAAGTGCTTTTGGAAGAAATTGGGCGTTTTGATGTCATTGTTCCCCAGTCCAGGTATACTAGGAGAGTGGTAGATGGGCCGGTCAGTTGGGCTCACAGTCCTCCAGAGAGGGTGTGTTGCAGTTGGCTTTCAGTTTGTGGGAGATGTGTTTCTCATGCATGGTAGTCTCATGTGATCCTCAAAAAGCACTTTATGAGTTTGTGTTATTGTTATTATTATTTTCATTTCAGAGATGAGGAAACTGATGCTTAGCAATGCAATGGCTTTTCCCCAGGTACCTTAGTGATCACGGGTAATGTGTTCTAGCCACAGAACATAGTTTACCTTACTCTGAGTTAAAGGTTCTTAAAAATCATAACTAGCTATTTCTTCATTTTGTAACTGACCAGTTTATTAGATTTTCTCATGCATGTTCACCATCCACAACAAACCAGACACAGTGGTGGGCCCAGAGTCATAGCATCCCTTCAAGAAGATTTCCAGTGGAGGCAAATGCGAGACAAAATAAGCATGTAACTACAACTATGCAAGGTAATTTGGGCATAGTGGAAAGTACAGTAATGTAACAATTTTTAACTTGGTTGTAGTTTCTTATGATTGAGTGGTCCAGATGGTTGAGAAGGACTTTCTGAGGACGTTTCATCAAAGTTGAAGTCTGAATCATGAGGAGCTAGTCTTGGAAAAAATTAGAGGAAAAACAAGTTCAAAACCTGTAGCAAAGGAGTGAGCCTGGTGACTCCTGGGAACCTTTGACCAGAATGTCTAGACTAAGCCTGATCAGCTGTTTTTGAGGTGCTGGTAAGGTGTTTCTAATCACAGTCTATCCATCCATCCACCATCCACCCACCCAGTCAACAAGTGCTCACGTTGGCACATTTCACAGTAAGCTGCATTGCTATCGAAGGCAACACAGGAATCAGTCTATCATAGTTCTTGTCTTTGAGAAGTTCATATACAATTAAGAGAGACAGAAATTCACACAAATAGTGTAAAAATGGGCTTGTAATATAATGTTCAGGGAACTCAGTAGCTGGAGAAAAGCATGATAAACTCTCCAAGAATGCCAAAGAAGGCTTCCCTGAGGAGGTGATAGTCAGGCATGCTGGGGAGGCGCAGTTTTTCCAGGTAGTGAAAGAAGAAAATGCAGCATGCCCAAAGAGCCAGACCTGGGAGACTTTGGAGGAGTCTGAGGGTCAGTGGAATGACAGGATTGTGCTGGAAGGCGGGGATAGAGAACCTCATAGACCTTTGTGTTTCAGATAAGGGGTCATACAGTGGAAGCCAAAGGCTACATATAGTCTGCTGTGTTCAGATTGGACTGAAATTTTTAAAAATAAATCCATTTCCCAATTTTTAATCTGGCAATCTCTTAAATTCCCTATTCTTATTTTCTTTTAGAAAAGTCAGAAAGTTTGGCAAAATACATCAACATATCTATTAGGCCCCAGTGTGCTGCCATCAAGTCAAAGCTGCCTCCTTCCTTCAGTTGGGGCTAACATTTCCCAGTCTTCAAGCCCCAGCCTTCCCCACTGTGTCTTTGACTTTGTTTTTGGTACCAGAGCTCGAACTCACAACCTCGCGCTTGTCAGGTAGGCGCCTATGCTGCTGTTCTAAATGCCCAGCCTGTGTGTCTTTAACTTTGGATCTGAGTACTAATTTTCTTTTATCATCAATCATACCTTTGTTTGTCTTAGAGTGAAAATGATAGTAAATATTACCTTTACCCATGTCTCTATCAAAAACAAAAGAGGGAAGACAAAGGCTAGCGTGGCAGGTCTGTCTGATTCAGAAAGAATAAGAGAGAAAACATAATTGTGGAGGTAAAGAACCTTCATCTTTGCTGCTCAAATAAAGTGGCTTAGTGTAGCAAGAATGCAAGTCTAGGGTAGGTGGAGCTGCAGGAACACATGCGCGCGCATACATACACACACACACACACACACACACACACACACACACACACATCCTGCTGCATCCCTTTAAGTTACCTGTTTAACCTCAAAAGACATTTGAGTCTATGATCCTTGCAGGGATTGGGAATTCGTGGAGAATTTTAAGCAGGGTAGTGACACAGGTATTGTTTGTTCAGTGTGTTAGTAACATTACTCTGGTTACCGCAGAGAGGGTTAGGAGTAGTGAACATGGTTTTGCAGGGAGAGGTGGGGTGCTGGGAATATTGGAAGCAGGAATATCATATAGAAGGGTTGTGACAGTTAACCAGTCAAGAGAAGATGTGAATCTGAATTAAGACAACACAGTGCCAGGAGTCACGGGCAAGGGCAGCATTGGGGATGCAGACAGGACATGAAGGTGATGAATCGCATGACAATACTCCATGTCCCTTTCCTTGTGGTCACTCCCACCTGCAGCAATGCCCTGATCTTCAGATTCAGTGCTGACCACAGAGCTTCCTGTGGAGGGACAGGTGCCGGCACCCTTTTGAAACCTACAGGGTGCCCTTGTTTTGAAACTGCTCTGTGGATGGAAATGATCTTGTGGAACAGATGTCACTGCTGCTGGTGCAGAAAGATGCAGAAAGATAAAGAATTGCAGTGGATAGAAAGCACTGCTTGAAAAACAAAAAGACCTAACAAAAGCATAGCGTAGAAGCAAAACTACTTTGAAGCTACCTGGCTTTCATACACCTGATGGTGAAGGCCTGTAAAACTTCATACTTCATTAAAAAAACTGAAGCAAAATGTGTTAGGGTCACTCCCTTCAGCCTCCATGTTCTATGTGTTTATCTTTAGTGAGATCAAGAGCAACCCATGGGCAGGTACTTATAAATATGTTTCTTAGGTTATTTTAATAATCCGTTACTTGTGTGAGTAGTTTAATAAAATCAGTTTCCCCTGCATCCATGGCTCAGATGTATCGTTAAGGAGGTCATACACTGCTCAACTTTAGAGACACACCACTCCCATGAATCTCAGTGTCAATTGTGCTCTCTGAATTTTTGCTCCACTCAACCTGCATAACTATACTTGTTGATCATGTTAGATTCTATGCCAGTATCACATTATGCTTATTGTTGTAGCTTTTCAGTATATTTCAAAATAGGGAAGTGTGAATTCTCTGTGTTGTATTATAAATTTTTAAAACTGGGGTTCAGATGTCTGCTTTTAGCACAGGTGGACTCTATAACCTTGGAAAAGGTTTTTTTTAAAAAATGTCTTCGAGCCTTATATGTCTTGTCTTTGTTTTATTAATTAATGAATAAATTATTACTTTGCTCTTGGAGATTGAACCCAGGGCCTTTGCATATGAATTACATCCCGGGACATTTAAAACAAATTTGAAGTAGCATCTTGCTAAATTGCCACGTCAGTATTAAAATATGTCATTCTCCTGCTTCAGTCTCCCAGAGTTCTGGGATCCCACCATCACAACTATTCTTTCATATCAACAGTTTTTCTTCTAACAGCACCACAGAAATTGCAGTGAAAACACAAAGGAAGTGATGCAGAGACAGATACTAGCTGACTTTGGATCTCAGGCTCATGATCAACACAGTACAGGTTCTGGGCAGAGAAAAGAGAAAATTTAAGGAAGGACACTCTACATCCTGACGATCTGGAGTCAGGAACACAGGCTTGTGGGATTTTTCAAAGTATGAAAGTTTATAGTTTTGCAGCAGTTGAAAAACTGTGACATCAAGATTAAGATACAATGAGTTTTACACACCAATCAAAAACACAAGTGAGAAGGAAGAGATCGTTTATGAAGAATTATGACTATTTGGTCAATTGAGCGTCAGGCACCAGAGGCCAACGGAGGGTGACACCTGCTTAGCTCAGACTAGGTTGCCCAGAGCAACTCCACATTTACAGAAAATGTGGTAAAGGGGTTCTTATCAAACCAGCCCTGGGCTGATGAGGGTGTCAACTTCTTAGTCAGTGTTCAAGTCCTCTCTTCATCTTGCGCGTCTGTGTTGGCTTAAGTTGCATGCGTCTCTGTTTGGGCTGGGGCTTGGCTGCAGGGTTCATGGAGAAGCTGCTGTATTCCTAACAATACCTGATCAATTGCAGCGGCTTTGGTGCTTGTGTCCCTCCAGGATGGGCAGGCACACTCTGCCCACGAATCCTTTTTACGATGAATTGATGTAGTTCATGTGTACCTTTCAGTGGTGAGGATGAAAAGTCATTGAGTAGTATTCACAATTTAAACAAGCTGCATGACCCTTTCTTCCCTGGAATGGCTCAGTCCCTGCTCATGAGGTTCATGAGGCATTGAAATATTTTTTGTCTGCACAGCCATGAAAATGAATGGATGGATGATCTTTGCTTCAAGCTTTTCTTTTTTGGGGTAAGCATTTTTGAAAGGGTTGTGTGTGCCGCATTGTGGATTGAACCCAGAGCCTTTGCACTGAACTACATCCCCAGTCCTTTTTTATCTTGAGGCAGAATCTCCCTATGTTGTTACATTGCCTGGGAGCAAATGATGAAAATGTTGAGTCAGAAGGGGTGGCAAAGGACCCACATTAGCTCAGTTTGGGAGTATGAAACACATGTTGGAGAAGACAAACTGGCATTAAAGAGCTCAGGAGGCAGAGTGGCAGAGTTGGCCCCATTACCTGCTTGTGTTCACTTCCCTACCCTTGTCTCTCTGGCAGCCTCCCCATTTCCATCTCAGACCAGCGATCCATTCAGATAGCAAGTTGCCTGATAAGAGACCGCTTCTACCCTAGGCAAGGTCATGTGAGGTCTAGGAGTTATGGTAGCAAACTTCAGGTTTATAAGAGAAAATTGCCTTGGGGGAAGTTGCAACGACTTTTGATTTCAAAGGCTGTTTTGTTTTCTGCTCAGCTGCGTGTGCAGGATGGAAGACAGCCCAAGAAAGAGAAAATGCCACCTGATGCCTATCTCCCACCTCCTCCCTGCAGGCTTCCACCACATTATGAAAATAAGGTTTACAGAGGTAAACACTGTGAAAGCCCTTAGGGGGCCATTGTCTAGACATATGCTCCTGCCACATCTAGGCAAACTCTTAAGTATCAAATTATGGATGCGTTTATCATACATATACACTGAGCTCCGGTTTCTGTGGTGAGGTTTTGATATAAGTGTGGAAAGAGCAGATAACAGTGTAAATCAACTATATGAAGGACAAGGAGCCAGAGGAGGCAGAGGAATACAGAGAGAGTGAGGGAGAGAGGCAGGTAGAGGGAGAGAGAGAACAGGTAGAGGCAGAGGAATACAGAGAGAGTGAGGGAGAGAGGCAGGTAGAGGGAAAGAGGCAGGTAGAGGGAGAGAGAACAGGACAAGAGAGGTGAGGAGAGGAGAGGAGAAATGAAGAAGTGTGGCTAGGGGACAAAGTTGAATAATGGCAGGCAGACAGAAAGTATATGTGTAGAGCTATGCAATGCATATTGAGGTGACAACGAGAAATTCATTGGTCTGCACCTTAAAACCAAATATGGAGGGACAAGAGGGATAAAAACATAACAAAAACCTTCATCAACCATCGCAGGTAAATAGATTTGGTATGACATTGAGAACAGTAGTGAGCTGTGGGAGATTTCTTTTTAAGCAAGGGAGTGACTTGCTCTGATTAGAATTTTTAGAAAATTGCTCTAGTTGTGGGGTTACAGAGTGGGTTACATAGGGACAAGAACAAATATAGCACAGTCGTTAGAAGACTGTGGTACACAGGTAAGGGCTTGGAGTGAACTTGGGGAACAGAAACCAGGATGGAGAGAAGGGCATGCATTCCAGAAACAAAGAAGCAGATTGCAAAAGACTCTGAGAAGGAAAGGGCAGACTGCAGCCTGACTTCTGGCACAACTAACTAGGTGGAAGGTGGCCCCTGTCAGTGGGCAGGGTGCACAGAAGGATGAGCAGGTGCATGGGGGAAGATGATGGATTCTTTTGGGGACGTGTTGGGACATCATGGGGAGGTGCCCATGGGCAATTGGATTTTGAGGTTGGGAGCTGATTCAGATGATTGGCAGAGCTGCCAGAGGAAAGGAGACTGGGAAAGGGCAAGTCCGTGTCTACTAACTAATAGGTACATATGCCTGCATCTTTTAATTTAACACTGACAGTTTAACCCCATATCAGAGAAGAAGAATATACCCCCAAAGGCTAAGGATCACGCACAGCCAGGAAATATGCAAGCTGAGATCTGAACTAAGCCCTGTGTGTGCCTGTGTGTGTTTTCCCCTATAGACAATGCTATCATCATTCTTCATGTGGCAACCAGTGTTTGAAAATATCACTGTTACCTTTGCCAACTTGACATATCCTATTGGCTGACTCCTACACGACATCTAAGTTGGCCTGCCTCTAAATACTAGCATTAGGGCCTCAAACCTTTCTTGAGAAATAGGGAAATGAGGGAAACTAATACAACCAGGAGTGGTGAACGCTAGATTTAGAACATTCTTTTTGCACCCTCCTATATGAGCAGCTACTGTGGCCATGAACATAGATCTTGGTGAAATCACATTTTTACTGGAGAGGAAGAGATCAGAAAATAATTCTGCTTAATGCTGTGTGGACTTGTTGTAGTGTTATTTGAGGTAGGGAAAATCTTGCAAGGGGTTCCCTTCTGATTCTAGCAGTAATCTTTTTTCCCTGGAGAAAGGCTCCAACAAGAGAGGAAAAATGGCTGTAGGGAAAAAGATGGAGAAGGAAAGAAATGAATAGGTGAGACAGGCCACCCAGCCATATGTCTAAGTACACTTGATTACTGGTGCATGGTCGAGTGGAATGTGTGTGAAACATTTTGTGAAGTAGCAGAGAGCAAGACTGTAGCCACTGAGAATCCAGAGGCCATAACCTTATTAAAAATTATGTTTTGATCCTTGGAAGCAGCCCCTTTCTGTGTGTGTGTGTGTGTGTGTGTGTGTGTGTGTGTTTGTGTGAAAAGGAAATGAATTCTGGCGTGAAATTCTGTTCCACTGAATTTATTCTGAAAGATGCTCTTGTCCACTGGACCAAAGCATTATGAAAATCCATAGATGTCATGGAGAAGCCAATTGAAAGGGATGGAGATTGCCAAGACCTTGTCAGTCATGAGCAGCAGGTTGCAGCTAGCCAGGCTGGTGCAGAGCCAGAAGGGAAACTGTAGATCTCTCGATGTCCCTGAGACAAGGTTCCGCAAAGATTGGGATTATAGCTGAGATCAGAGCCCAAAGGTCTAGATTTTAAATCAGATCTAAAGACAAGAAGGATTATCATTCCTTCAGCTGGAGACATTCAGTGTGGGTTGATTTCATCCTCCTTTGACTGACTAGGTCCTCCACTCTGAGCTGGGCCATCCTCACGTCCTGTTTAGGCCCTCCTTGGGTTCCTTTGTGCATCACTCAGTGAATTTGTTCCTTATAGCTGAGACTGTGCATACTTGTCTCCTGTACTAGGTACCATTTCTCCCTAGAGGCTGAGTCCCTGTGACCAGCAGCATGGTAATTGTTGGTCCGTATACTGTGCCTTCTTTGAGACAGGCGCATCCCTCAAGTCCAACCAATCGTTGACTCAGATCATACCATGACACTTTCCCATGCAGGCAGTGTTGGGAGTGGTTGGACCTGACTAGATCATGGGTAACTTGCCCAATGTACACTGCCATTTTCTCTAGTCATAGGTGAAACATGGCTTGAAGTTGAGTTAGCAGTTTGATTTTAACCCACCACCATGGTTAGAGTACTATGGCTTATATCTAGATGTCTCCCCAAAATTTTGTGCTCATTGAGGGGGCACTTTTTGGAGTGACTGGATCATGGGTGTGTGATACTAGACTACTCCACTAATTAGTTTAGTATGGTTCTGTGAATGAGTGGAAGACCCACACTGGGTGTGGGTGACACCAACCAATAGGATTATATGCTAGATCCTAGAAACCATATGGAAAGAAGGAAATCTAGCAGCTTCCTGCCTGCCACACCATGGGCTGTTTCTCCTTTGGTTTCTCCTTTGGCAGCCCCATGCTGCCTTAACTTGGGGCCAGCTGACTGTGGACTGGAACTTCTACAAAATGTGAGCTAAAATAAACCTTCATCATTCAATTTCTGGGCGTCTGATCTTTTGCTTCAGCATTGAGAAAGTGCCTAAGACAGAGGTGACCCAAGGAGGAGCACAATTCATTGACTAGAAAGTCAGAATCTCAAAATGGTGCTAAGACTTCTTAAACTGTTATGTTCCACTCCATCGGGGATGTGCAAGATCTCTGCACTTGAGTGGAAGGGCAAGACTCGAAATATGTCAGGACCCCCTAATGTGGACTTAGGCAGACTTATGAATTAGTGAGAACCTCAGTTTCTGGCTCTGTGTATTGGGCTGTCCAACCTCCCAGATTGGTGGGAACGAAATGCCCTGATGGTATCCACTCACCTCCCGACACTAGGGAAGGGCAGATGATGGAAGTTCTCTTTCTGTTAGGTGCATGTAGCCAATCAGTGCAGAATGAATTGCAGGACTATCTCCACCTAGGGTCAAGGACACTTAGAAGAGAACATAAGTGGAGATTTGGTTATTGAAGTCAAAAGAATACAGCAGACTCCACCCAAACTTTTGGTATTAGACGATTCTCTTTAGTTTTCCTGCCCACTTATTAAATGAATACCTATTGTTTCATATCAGCCGTCAATGTACACGTCATTTTTTAATCGAGAAATATATTTTTTGAGTACCTACTATGTTCCAGAAACTGATCAAAGCCCCGAGAGTACAACAATAATGAAAACAAACACCACGGTTTCTCAGGGCTCATACTTGGGGTCAGGGTAGTAAAGTTGATAAAAGCAGACTCCCTAGAGATAGTAGCAGTGTAATGAGCTTTATGTGCATTGCCTCATTTTATTCTCAAGGCAGCTCTGGGAGCTAAGACAGTCTTATCATCTCCATCTGAAAGATAAGGAAGGTCGGGCTTTGAGAAGTGCACATACTCAGGCTGAGGAAGAGCTTCTTGGCTTCCAATCCTGTCTCCTTTTATTTCTTTCCCCACAATGCAACTTCTTGTGGGAAGGAAGGAAATGGGAACTGACGGGAGGGAGGATTTTCAAAACAAGGTTTTATAAATCAACCTTAAGAAGTTTCATGAAATGCAAGGGGGAAAAATAGCTCACTCAGTTACTTTGATACTCATTTTTGCCTTTAAATTCCCATAGCACACTGCCTCTGAGTGGTTCAAGGTACTTTAGATTTTTGTATTGCCAGGCAAATATTTATCCTTGTGGATAAGGCAATGCTAGAGTCATCCATGCGAGCTTATTTGGGAAATTCTCCCTTCCCCTGGAGTCTTATGCTGCCCAGCAATTTTAAGGACTCTCTTTTCTGCTTCGATTGATCCAGGGACTGTGGTGAAATGTCTGGTGGGATTAAGCAGGTATCCTAGGGAGCAAGTGGGGAAGCCTAGAGTGGATATTGGGGGACCCAGGTGAACTTACCTCCTGAAAGAGTGGCCAAGATACACCTCTCAGGGTCCTCAGCATTGTCAGAGCTCCTCATTTTTAAAGCAAAACAGTAGAATATTTGTGTGTAGCATTTTGATTTTTATATTTTAGATCAGATTCAACAAAACAGAACAAAGCCCACAGTGCAGACTAAGGTAAACACAGCTGCAGGCCATTTTAGACCATACGCTATTTTTAATCTTGGGATTATGGAGATGATTGGTTACAGGACAATGATAGCTGTTCTCTGCTAAGCTCCTCCTGTCTGCCCAGCACATTGCAATACTCAGTATTCTCAATAGGAAGGGAAATTCAGTGAGTTTACGTTGTACACCCAGGGTTGCACAGCTAGTAACTGATGAAGCTCCTGCTCTCTCCCACCGATTCTTCAGTGTCTTACAGTGGCCGTCGCATGAGTTCATTCAGTGTGCAGCGTCCTGGCACAGTACTGAGGGCTGGGTGCACAGGCAAACAGAACCAAATTGCTGCATGGCAAAACTCACAGTAGGGACTAGAAATTCACAGCTTGAGACTCAGCCTTTTCATTTTATAGGGGAGGAAGCAGGATTCCAGAGAGATGAAGGGACCTGCTCTGTAGATGTATCTGGGGTACAGCAGGATGCAGTACTAGGTTGTCAGGTTTGAAGTCTCTCTCTTAATAATACCCAAAATGTCAGTCCCTTCTTTGTAGCTTTTCTCACCCACGCTCTCAGTTTCAATATAATGAAAATCAAGCTATATACTACATATATATATATATATATATATATGCATATGTTGTACATACACACATATAAATGCAAGTCCTTCACAGTGTCATTTAGCTTTTAAAAATTGATTCACTGCTGGTATTTGTTTGAAAAAGGAATTGAATCTCTTAGGGGAAATCAGATTGATCTGGAGGTCCTAGGAGAGCAGTGTTCTCTCTGTCTGTCTTCTTTGGTAAACATACATGAATGAGGATACCCCT